>JAFVLL020016414.1:0-28514 GCA_021397915.2 Tor tambroides
ACATATGAAGCTAGTTATGTGATGCAAACATCAAAATCTGTTAGTTTAAAAATCAGGCACTAGGGTAAAGTGTTTTCAGCTCATAACACAGTAGTATTGTGCAAAGAACCACATAAAAATAAGTATAATTTGTGTGAAAAGGATTTAAAGTTGTTGGTGTTCATTTCAGCTGGATACTGCAGTGAATTGTACTGTATAGGTACATTTTTATATAACGTCTCACTGGTGAAATCAATCTGCAGTGTCATATCTCAACAAAATATCTGACAAAATCCTGACAATCAGCCAGCGTTAAGATGTCTAAATGAGCACTAAATATCATATTTTAAAGCTGCTTAATATCAATCAGAGTTTGTTAGAATTTATGTCGGAATGACATGTTCAATTGAGCTTTTCAAACTTTCCCAAAATGCTTTCCAGGTGGTTGATTTTTTGAGCTATTGGGTGCCGTCCACATCACCAAGGACTGTCTATTGACTCAACACTTCAGCGTTCTGACAGGCATGAAGGCCGCAGCTAAGTGATAGATGACGCTAACAGATTACCAGAGCTCCCAAAACAAGCTATCAGAGACAGCCAGGAGACCGCTCACCCAAATCTATCCCACGGTTTTGATCCAAAATTTCAGTCCAGCTTAAAATCCCATCAGTGTCTGTGACTACAGAGGTTGCAGGAGTTAAACGGATTTGTTAAAGGGCAAGAAAGAGAGAAACACATAAGAGATGCAATTCCGAAAGATGTTTCCAGATATAGATCCTTTCTCAACTCGCGAGGAGCAATCAATTAAGTTAGCGTAAAAGCCTGAGATGGTACAGTATGCGTCTTGTTTGGAGTCCAGATATTGAACGAGGTGAGGCTGTATGGCTTTTAAGATATGCCATCCTTGATCAGAGGGTGAAGCAGTGATGCAGGACAGATTCATTTGTTAAGACCAGAAGATTTCTGTTGAATTTTAGCTTTTTACTGAAGGACAGAGAGTCTACGTAATTCATTTTGCAAGGCATTACTAATTAGTTTTTTCGAAGTGTTTTGACCAGCTGATGGATTTAAACCTGTCAGCATGTTATTTGTACCCATATTATACGGTCACCTCATTAAATTATAGCCATCAGTATCTGACAAATTGACATATTGCATCTATTTTTCACAATTTGATTGAGATTAAATGGGATTAAATGACTCTCTTCAATAATGGATAATGAAAACATGCCATTATGACTTCAGCCAAGAAGCTAATCCATATCATAAAATATGAAAAATGAAGTCAAAAGGGCTTTTCACACTACGCTTAACTCAGGTTAAAGGCCTGTTTTGAACACCTGGATCATGAAACCCTGCAGCAAAGTAAAGTTTAACCTCTGAGTTGCAGTGTCAAAAATACATAACATTAAACCATGTGATGCCAGAATCTTGCAGACAGTTGTTTAGCAACAGACAACCAATCAAAAAACTGTCCCAGCTCTAACCTCATTGAATATTCATGGACATCATACGTACACAAACACTTTCATGCTATAAGATTAGTTTCAGCATTTGAGCAAAAGAATTAAAAATGTCAAGCAGTGATGATATGAGGAGGATGAAGAGACCATATTATTATTTCAGTATGTTTCAGAAGACTTAAAACCACCAAAGCAGATCTACGTGGTGCCAGATGGACAAGCACTCAAACAGGTTGCATGATATAAATAAATAAATACTGAGAAAATTGCATGTTTGTCCATGGATTCAGAATAATACAATTAATCCATATGTGACACTGGACCACAAAACCAGTCATAAGTGTCAATTTTTTGAAATTTTTACATAAGTTTTACATAAATAAGCTTTCCATTGATGTATGGTTTGTTAGGATAGGACAATATTTGGCCGAGATACAACTATTTGAAAATCTGGAATCTGAGGGTGCAAAAAAATCAAAATATTGAGAAAATTGCCTTTAAAGTTGTCCAAATGAAGTTCTTAGCAATGCATATTACTAATGAAAAATTAAGTTTTGATATATTTATGGTATGAAATTTACAAAATATCTTCATGGAACATGATCTTTTCTTAATATCCTAATGATTTTTGGCATAAAACAAAAATCGCTAATTTTGACCCATACAATGTATTTTTGGCTATTGCTACAAATATACTTGTGACACTTAAGACTGGTTTTGTGATCCAGGGTCACATATAAAAGAAAATATAAAAATTGTTGTGTGAACATTGTTTTGAAATTTTTCTAAAATTTCCCTTAGTGATTATAATGTTATTTACATGTTATTGTAACATTATTAAAAGGTTTTTGGAACATTCATCAAATGCAAATAACATCATAAGGACATTCCTAGAATGCTGATCTCAGAACATTTTCTCTCAACATTATGAGAACGTGTATCAAATAATAAAGTTATAAGAATGTTCCATAAACATTACTTTAGGAATGTTTTAACATTTGTACAACTAAAAACATTAGTGAAAGTTCCCTGTTAGCTGGGTAATGCTCTGAGGACTGCTAGTTGACATGTAATTGCATAGTTATGTAGTCAGTAGAATGTGTAAAGTGGACTATCAAAATAAAACCTTACCTATTTTTCCTGGTATGAAAAACTATAATCTGCAGAACCTTTTTCCCCTATAAAGAACCTTTTGTGCAACAGAAAGATTCCATGGGCGTTAAAGGTTCTTTAAGGAACCATCAATGGCAATAAAAAAAAAAAAAAAACCTTTATTTTTAATAGTGTATGAAACACCGTTACTAAACTAAACTGTCTTTGTGACCTATATCGAGAGAGCCACTAGGGGAAAAAAAATATTCCCCTCTCCTAAAATTAGCATCTCTCTGTTCCTGCCCGCCTCTCTACTCCAACTGTTCTCCAGTGCTGTACGAGACTCTCTGAAATCTGGTGCAATCAAATGAATTTTCCCATTAATCCATCTCCTGACGGCCCTAAGTCGTCGTATTCACCATTTTCAGAGGCTGTTTTTTTTTTTTTTTACACAGTTCAGAAGCTATTGTTCCATGGCAAGCTCACAGAAAGTAGGGCAGCGCTCACAAACCAGAGGTTCCCATGGGGAGAATGAAACTTTGTAGAACTAAAAGACAGACATTTTCCAACCAAACAATCTCAATAGTGCAAATGAAATACATCCACACGCCGCACTGTGGAAACGGCATCTGTCACGTCCGTACGCCAGACGCTGGCCCCCGCGCACCTTCGATAAGCCTTAAAGTAAATGAGAGATTAATTTTAAATGATCGCTACGAATAAAAATAGTACGAGAGGCTTAAGCGTGTTCCTGATATGCCCAGTAGAAGCGCTTACGTTTGATGTGCCTATCGACTGCCTCAGTGTCTGGTTATTTGGTTTTAGTTCTACAAAGCCTTCACTAAGTGCCCCTTTCAGTTTGAAAAATCAGGTCACATTTACATAGAAGAACACTGTGTGAATGGCAAAACAGAAAACAGTTACAGCAGACAGAGCTCACGCCATAGGAAACCATTGTTTACTCGTAGCAGAGAGGGTTGCTGCGACACAGGAGGAGCCAGTTGGGGGTCTCCATTAATTTATGATATTCCCAAGGCAACCAATTCAATAAAACAACATTTTTGACAAGTTAAGAAATATACCAACAGTATTCATTGACTCATTCAACACGACAGAATGAAGGCCGGCAAGCACTTTTTAAAATAAAGATTTTTATTGAGACTGATGGTTCCATGAAGAACCTTTAACATCCATGGAAACTTTCCATTCCATAAAAGGTTCTTTATGAAAAGCTAAAGGTTTGAAAAGTGGCTTTTGGAAGTAATGCAATAGAAGAACAGTCAGAGGCTCTGGATTACAGGTAATAATGTTGTAAATAATGTTCAATTTCTTGCACCGACCGATCATTTCACTTCATAAGACCTCAGTATATTGTCAGGAGCCACAGGGATTAATTCTGTGTTCCTTGATATGCTTTTTTTTTTACTCTCAAAATTGGACAGCCATTGACTTTCATTTTATGAATCACCAAGGACCACGGTTCAAGCTAAAAACTTCTTTACTGTTCTACTAAAGAAAAAAGACATCCACATCTTGGATGGCCTGAGGGTGAGTAAATTAACAGCTAATTGTCCTTTTCGGGTGAACTATACTTTTTTAAGAATGCATGGATGTTAAAGTTTCTTCATGGAACCATCAATGCCAACGTAGAAGCTTTATTTTTAAGATCGTGAGGCTTAACACCGAGAGTTTGCTTTTATGCAACTTGAGCCTAAGTACCATGAAAAGCCACTGAAAGACATGAGGTGCATATGCACATGTAATGCACTGGAAATGATTGTGGCTGCGTGCAATTCAGTAACCTAATTTGGAGAGTTCCTTCTGAAAAGATAAATTATTTTTTAATGGATTTTTCATCCTGCCCATTTACACTCTAATTTTAGAATATATATCATTTGCACTCCGAAGTGCCTTTGCAAGTCACTTACAGGGACTAAATGACAGTGTGACATTTTGTACATCTCACTTTTGCGGTGAACGGCTGCAATTATGAGTGGCGGTGTAATGGGTTTTAGCTGGATTCAGAGCTGTGTACCCTGGGATATTGAAATCTCTCTGAGACTGAAGAATGAAAGAGACAAAGACAATGTGTAGGAGTTATGAATTAGATTAAAATGTAACTTTGAGGGGAAAAGTAAAGAGAGAGGTTCTAATTTTTGTCTTTCATGTGGTTATATAAAACCTGCAGATCGTGAAGAATGTGCTTTGCTGCATATACTTGACGCCTTGATTTGTTTTTGGAGGCGAATGAGTTTGTATCAGGCAAATCTGTAATAGCTGGAGAAAGCTGTAGGTTAGCATTACCATTCATCTCAATAAAAATCATCGTGATGATGCTGATTAGCTGACGGCAACACATGCACAGTCAAAAAAATGAAGCCTGTTTCACATGTTTAAGAGCCCACAAAAAGAAAATAAATCAATGAAAAAACATTTACTATAATATCTTTTAATATTTGCCATTTGTATTTTGAATGAATAAATAAATTTTTAAATATTATTTTGTTTATAACAATATTAAAAATAAATTAACACTATAAATTTATGTTTATTAATTATTTATTCAAAAAAATAAACTACAAATTATTGGGGATATTTGCGTTAACTAACACTAAAATCATAAAAAAGAAACATTTTTATAAATAAACTTGAACTGAATTAAAAATCAAACTATATTAACAAAAAACAAAAATATTAACAAAACTACAATATTAACAAAAACTAAACATATAATGTATCACTGGTACTAAAATGAACATTTTGTTACTTAAAAAAAAATAACAAGCTAGTTACAACTTTTCTCATTTTCGTTTAGTTTAATATGAAGTACTAAAATAACTAGAACGAAACAATAAATAAATAAATAAATACAAACATCTAAAAATCTAATAAAAAAACACACAACTAAATTACTAAATTATGTTTAACCAAAAATACAGTGAAAACAAAGTATAGAAATAAAATTTAATTTCAAATATTAACAAAACCTGTACTAAAATAACACTGTATATATAGCCATTCTCCAAGGCCTATCCCAGCATCTCGGGACATTATAATATTGATTAAAATAGGAATTCACATGATAATATTAGATAATAATGATTATCTGTATTTTGGCTTTGTTTAGTCCTAGTATTCCATCTTGGATGGTCCAGGTGCTCAGCCAAGACGTACTGACACTTAGACTTGGCATTAAAGTGTCTCCACATACAGTTATATGGTCACTGAACCAGTGTCCTCTTCATTACTCTTTGTTTTTGTGCCAGAAGACCAAACTGAGCTCACACTAGTTATCCAGCCGCTCTCCAGGGCTTTGAGACATGCAGTTGGAGCTGAAGCTGATAGTCCCTCCAGGGATTATGGAGATGAATGCAGGGACTGAAAATAAAGCTGGTCTCAGATCAGTGGCTGAGGACGAGCTCTTCCACCACAACCAATCGCTAGAAACCCTCACAGGTAATTAACAAAGGGGAATACAGACACATTGTAAAATCAGTCTTGGGCTCTTTACTCAGAAAAATATAATTTATTACTCATTATTCCTTTCAAAAGCAATATTATTACTTAGCAGATTTTTAGAGAGATTAGCAATAGCAAGCTAGCTTTGAAAGCATAGGATCCTACCCTCCCTGCAAATCGCTCTCCAAAGCCACACCTCCTATAAAACACACAAAACATGAAGCTAAGAAACACACAATTACAACAGCATATGATTTGCATGTGATATTCATGTGATTTGGGTTATTTTTTAGAAGAATAAAGGATTTTTACATGAGAAATGCCAAACAGATATAGCAATTATTATAAATGCAACAAATAGCATATTTCTGCCTCTTTATATGATTGAAATTCAGGTTAGATTGCAAACAGAAGTTATTACACTGAATGGTGGTTTAAAGTGAGTTATGAATAAAGGCATAGTATTAATCTCTTAAATTGTCATATGTAGCTTGATGGAGCTTGATGAAGTAATGGAAATATTTTCAGCTGCTGAATGCAAGTTTTTTTTCATCTTTCAAGCATGCTTCATAATGAAAAATTCTCCAATTCACAGCCTACCTTTTCACATTTCTTTTAACTGAAGTTGGCACATCACTTAGATTGATTAAAAATAGAAAAGTGACAGATTCTTGAAATGTGATAAGTTTTGTATGTGTTTGTATGTGTTTTATATTGTTATCCCCCCCCCCCCCCTTTTATATTGATTTGTATTTGATTGATTTATTTTATTTATTTAAATTTATTTTATTTTGTTTATGCAACTTTACATGCAGATTTGATCTCATCTCATTTCATTCATGTTTCTCCTCTGTCTTTCCCATATGTTTATTTGATGCTAAATAGATAGATAGATAGATAGATAGATAGATAGATAGATAGATAGATAGATAGCAGGGATGATTGGATTGTTGGATTTCAGATGAGATCAGTAGGGGACGAGGCAACAAAAGTATCATTGTAACAAGATATTTTAAGGTCAGTAACTGTAACATTATTAATGAATGCTTATTCATAATTATCCTTACTGAGGAAAGTCATTTTATCACTGTAACATGCTACTAGTAACTTGTTACTGCCCAAACACTGGTTCAAGTTCATGCAACTGTTTTGTAAGGCTTATCGTTATATTCTCGCTCCACGGCTGGAGGAAGTCAGATGTTAAACAGGATCCTCTTATATTCATCCCTCCAGTCAGCAGTGCTGTGCTCATTGGCTCAGAAGTGTCATCGAGTTGTGCGTCTTTGTTCCCGTGGTGAGGCTGTCGTCTGTGTCTGCTTCTGAGAAAACAACAGCATGAATAAAGCACATTTACTTGCCTTGATTGGTACGGCATACTGTTATTGCACTGATTTTTTTTTGCAGCAGCTGTACAAAGAACACAAAATGCAAGGCAACATGTGTATAGCATAACCTTACTACTTTATTTATAGCTTAGACTATATTATACATCAGATAGATAGTAAAAAAAAGACTAGCTTTTGCAAAGTAAAGTCAATATTACTACAATGCCATAACAGTATTCTTTTTTTTTATCCTTTGGATTCCTGATGCCAGAGGGGGCTCTTTGTTGGTGAGAGCCTGGTTGCACATGGGACAGATTTTTCTGACGCAACGAGGAGTAGTGGTGTGAAATGGAAAAGTATGGGAGGCACACTACATCACTGAGTGCCTAGGGCACTTCACCGAGCTGTCAAAATCTGTCATGATTTGTGGAAAGTCAGTGAATTTGGATGGATGGATGTGTTAAACTTCATGACTGGAATGATGTTTCTGTTGAAAATGTACTGTTTGTGGGCAAAAACAAGATGTATTAAAAGGTCAGTGATCATATTATTATGTTTACAGTAAAAAATGTTTTGTTAACTGTGTTGTGAAAAAAAAAAAAAGAAACAGAAAATGTTACAAGAATGTTACAGCCATTATGAGATAGGATTTTTATATTACAATAAAAAAATACATATGCATTAATGTTCAAAAGTTTGGGGACAGTAAGAATTGTGAAATTAATAATCTTATTTATTAAATTAATGCATTGAATTGATCAAAAGTGACAGTAAACATAGTTAGAATGTTACGAAAGATTTCTATTTCAAATAAATGCTGTTCTTTTGAACTTTCTATTCATCTGTGTATCCTGAAAAATAAAATGTGCGATGGTTTCCACAAAAATATTGAGCAGCGCAACTGTTTTCAACATTGATAATAATCAGAAATGTTTCTTGAGCAGCAAATCAGCATATTAGAATGATTTCTGAAGGATCATGAGACGCTGAAGACTGGAGTAATGATGCTGAAAATACAGTTTTGATTACAGAAATAAATTACAGTTTAATATTTATTCACATAGAAAACAGTTATTTTAATTTGTAATAATATTTCATAATATTGTGTATTTTTTAAATAAATGCAGTGTTGGTGAGCAGAAGAGACTTCTTTCAAAAACAGTACATACATTTTTATTGACACCAAAGTTTTGAATGCAGCAACCTATGTGAACTATTTAAATCTGTTTGTCACTGTGAAATGCATTAATAATAAAAACTTAATTTATCAAAATAATAAATACTGGGACATTAAAACATACAAGCTGTATCTTTTACCCTACAGCACTGTACCATAAAGTTACATATGTACTATATATTTTTTATTGTAAATTTGTACAGTAACATAATATTTTAAAATATAATAGCATGTTTAGCAAATGTAGTCAATTATTAGATTTGTACTGTACAATTTTTACTTGATTTTTTTTTTTTACAATGTCAAATCTGATGTATTCAAATTGCAAACTGCTACATAATCTCAGCATATTATCTTAGACTCTTTGAGAATGAGAATGAGAATGAGCTTTATTGGCCAAGTATGCTTGCACATACGAGGAATTTGTTATAGTGACAGAAGCTCTACAGTGCAACAGAAAGACAGCAACAGGACAGGACACACATAATAAAAGAATAGTAAACAAATATACAAATAAGCAATGTACAAAACAGCAAAACACAATATATAATATAGACAATTATGTATGTACAGGTCTGATATGTGCAAATATGTGCAAATATATTAGACAAATGTGTGTACAGGTCTGATATGTGCAAATATGAAATGGAGAGAAAAAACAAACAAAAACAAAAAAAAACAAAAACAAAAAAACAAAAAACAAAAGGGAAGTGTGGTGAATAAATAATAGACTTGTGTGTTCTGCGTTTTATTGTCGAGTGTTCATGAGATGGATTGCCTGAGGGAAGAAACTGTTTCTGTGTCTGGTCGTTCTGGTGCTCAGAGCTCTGTAGCGTCGACCAGACGGTAACAGTTCAAAGAGGGAGTGTGCTGGATGTGAGGGGTCCAGAGTGATTTTACCAGCCCTTTTGCTCACTCTGGATAAGTACAGTTCTTGAAGAGTGGGGAGGGTTGTACCAATGATTCGCTCAGCAGTCCGGACTACCCTCCGTAGTCTTCTGAGGTCAGATTTGGTAGCTGAGCTGAACCAGACAGTTATTGAAGTGCAGAGGACGGATTCAATGATGGCAGAGTAGAACTGTTTCAGCAGCTCCTGTGGCAGGTTGTGTACAAACTGTGTTCACAGAGCGTGATAATCGTACATGAGACGAGTGTTTAGATTTTTTTGTGAAAGCTTGAGATGGAGGGCTGTTGTGCAACACAAAACCAGAGAGTTGGCCTGTGTGACTGGATTTGTGTAGCACAAGCTGACGTGTATTCATGTGCTAATGCACTGAGTCTTTGAAACCCTGTTCATTTAGCCAATTCCCTCATTTATTTGATGGCTCACAAAAAGTGCCCTCACTGCTTAACGTTAAATTTAACAAATTCAAATTAGTTCCGCTTCGATTAGTCCCTGGCGGTGATGCTAATTTCATCATCTGTTGCTCCCAACGGGTTTCTGACCTCTTCCGCAATCTAAGGAACAAAATAAGTGAAGATCAGCAGAAATTATTCACATCAGTCTCACTCCTATGAAGGCTTGGCAGCGTATGCAATTATTGGCGTTTCCCAACACTTGGCTACCTGAGTGACGAAGCAGGTTCTTGCGATATCAGAAAAAAGCATGCATTTCTGCACAATCAGGCGCGTTGAAGGCCGAAGCGATGCCATGCAACTCCACCAAATGCTCTGTAAATACCACAGACATGGCGTTCCTGCTGAGAAATGACACAAAAAGCCTGGAGGACGCGGCGCTGCGAGGCTCGATGGAATCAAAGACGGCGATTAGCATTGTTGACAAGCATCAGATGTGAAGTACACTATCAGAAATGCAGAAATGCCATATG
Source organism: Tor tambroides (assembly GCA_021397915.2). Lineage (NCBI taxonomy): Eukaryota > Metazoa > Chordata > Actinopteri > Cypriniformes > Cyprinidae > Tor > Tor tambroides. The sequence goes on from JAFVLL020016414.1 coordinate 10,325, forward strand.
CATATACAGTAGGAGATTCTCCCACACGCTCAGACGACACTTCACAGCAGGATTGTAGAAACGTCCTTTTCTTTAGCTGTCATTTTTGGGTTTTGTATCCATGGGAACAAAATGTGATTAAATGTTAATGTGTTCTCTTTTTTTTTTTCCAACCGTAATAAATGATTCACCAAAGCCCACCATCCAGTTCAAATGTGGTCATTTATTTATAGGATAAAATATTTGTGCATGCATTAACACTTATTTGTGTTTAAATACATATGTGACCCTGGACCACAAAACCAGTCTTAAGTGTCAATTTTTGCGAAATTGAGATTTACAGATCATCTGAAAGCTGAATACATAAGCTTTCCATTGATGTATGGTTTGTTAGGATCGGACAATATTTGGCCGAGATTCGAAAATCTGGAATCTGAGGGTGCAAAAAAATACTGAGAAAATCGCCTTTAAAGTTGTCCAAATGAAGTTTTTAGCAATGCATATTACTAATCAAAAATTAAGTTTTGGTAGATTTACGGTAAGAAATGTAGAAAATATCTTCATGGAACATGATCTTTACTTAATATCCTAATGATTTTTGGCATAAAAAAAAAAAAGATAATTTTGACCCACACAATGTATTTTTGGCTGTTGTTACAAATATACCCCAGCAACTTAAAACTGGTTTTGTGGTCCAGGGTCACATATATTTATCTTACATACATATGATGCACTGTCAAGTCAGATTTATTTCTATAATGCTTATAAAATATAGAGTAGATATAGAAATAACTGTGTTAATGTTGTAAAATTCATCAGTTATTAAACTACCTGTAATTCAGTCAGCTGCTACTGATGATACTGGTGTCATTATTCAGATCAATTCATTTCAATGTTGATTCAATTCAGTTCTAACAGTGTCAGTGTTGCAAAATTCATCAATTATGATTCAAATTTAATATAAGCTGTAAAGCAGCTCTACAGAAGACAGTAGTGTCATAATTCAACTCGATTCAGTTTAGTAACGATGTCGATGTTGTGTCAGATTTGGTTCTCTCCTGATAATGTTGTTTAAATCAATGATACTGAATATCCATTGTCTTTTAAACCCCAGAGTGTGGAATGAGGACAAATTGTTCTTCATAATGATGCAATAACAAATGATGCAATACCTGTGGAGAAGTGAAGGACAAATAGAGGAATGTAGGAGGAGAGGGAAAAATGATGAATTAGTGAACAAAAGAAGCATGAGGCACTGCAAAGGTATGAATCAGTATGTAAGGTTAGTTTGGTAGCACTTTAGATTAGGGAACATTATTAACTAGCTGCTTATTAGCATGCATATTACTGGTATATTGGCTGTTTTTAGTAGGCTACTTATAAAGCATATATTAATGCATGGTCATATTTTAGATCCCTTAACCCTGCCCTATACCTAAACATAACTACTACAACTACCTTACTTACTAAAAGCATACCAATAGTTTATTAAGGGAAAACTGCATTACCGGATTTGCTCATAACATTATTTGTGAGAAAACCCTACGTTCTGCTTTAATTTTAAGCTCAATTTTGAATCAAAACCATGTTTTCTTTGTCTGAAGTATAAATCAAAAACATGTCTCAGTATTTCAAACACTAAATTCATTTTTATGAAAAAAAAAAGCAGAGCTTAAAGAAGAAATGGAGGGTTTTGTAAGCATTCAGGGAACTTCACACACATTTCATGATTTATTGAGCGTTGAAAGTGTAACATATTTTGTACTGAGTAGTTTTCTGAGACACTGTCGTCTAACAATGACCAGAAAAACACACCAAATTCCAGTCTTCCAGTTTTAACATCAGCGCCTCTGGATATTATTTTAATGCAAGACACTACAGGCAAAAACATTGGGGATTTTTTGTTCAGTTTGGGCATTTTTTTCTTCCGTAAGACGGCTTCTGCAGTGCACACAAGTGTTTATTTTATTGCACTTTATCTATTTGTGTCTGTAGTTTTCGATTACAATATTTTTTTCTTTCTCCACTTCAGCAGCACTTACATAAACTAAACTTTGTGGTTTTAGTGCTATCTATTTCCATAGATTTTACAGAGGTTTGTTCATATTCATATATATATATATATATATATATATATATATACAGTACAGGTCAAAAGTTTGGAAACATTACTATTTGTAATGTTTTTGAAAGAAGTCTCTTCAAAAGTTTGGAAACATTACTATTTGTAATGTTTTTGAAAAGAAATCTCTTCTGCTCATCAAGCTCGCATTTATTTGATCAAAAATACAGAAGAAAACAGTAATCTTGCAAAATGTTATTACAATATAACATAATGGTTTCTGTTTTAATATACTTCAAAATATAATTGTATTTCTGTGATTCATCAGTTTCCATCAACCATTACTCCAGTCTAAAGTGTCACATGATCCTTCAGAAATCATTCTAATATGCTGATTTATTATCAGTGCTGGAAACTGTTGAGCTGCTTAATATTTTTTGGAACCTGTGATATTTTTTTCAGGATTCTTTGATGAATAAAAAGTTAAAAAGAAGGGCATTTATTTAAAACAGAAATCTTTTCTACCAATATACACTACCGTTCAAAAAGGTTGGGGTCAGTAAATTTTATTCTTTCTTTTATTGAAAGAAATTAAAACTTTTATTCAGCAAAGATGTGTTAAATTGATAAGAAGTGATAGCAAAGATTTATATTGTTAGAAAAGATTTCTATTTTGAATAAATGCTGTTCTTTTTAATCTTTTATTCATCAAAGAATCCTGAAAAAAGTATCGCAGTTTCCAAAAAAATATTTGGCAGCACAACTGTTTCCAACATTGATAATTCTAATAATAAATCAGCATATTAGAATGATTTCTAAAGGATCATGTGACACTTTAGACTGGAGTAATGGCTGATGGAAATTCAGCTTTGAATCACAGAAATAAATTATATTTTAAAGTATATTAAAACAGAAACCATTATGTTATATTGTAATAACATTTTGCAAGATTACTGTTTTTCTTCTGTATTTTTGATCAAATAACTGCAGGCTTGATGAGCAGAAGAGACTTCTTTCAAAAACATTACAAATAGTAATGTTTCCAAACTTTTGACCTGTACTGTATATATATATATATATATATATATATATATATATATATACTGTGCTGCTTGAAAGTTTGTGAACCCTTTACAATTTTCTATATTTCTGCATAAATATGACCCAAAACATCATCAGATTTTCACACAAGTCCTGAAAGAAGACAAAGAGAACCCAATCAAACAAATGAGACAATCTTTCTTTGTCATTTATTGAGAAAAAATATCCATTGTTATATATCTGTGCGTTGCGAAAGTATGTGAATCTAGGATTAGCTGGTAATTTGAAGGTGAATTTAGAGTCCATCTGTTCAGAGGTGTTTTCATTCAGCGGGATGACTATCAGCTGTCATTACCTGCCCTGTTTAATTTAAGAACAGGGATCTTTCGAAATTTGATCATGTTTGTGGAAGTAAAGCATGGCACGAACAAAGGAGATCTCTGAGGACCTCAGAAAAAGAGTTGCTGTTGCTCATCAGGCTGGAAAAGGTTACAAAACCATCTCTAAAGGGTTTGGACTCCAGAAATCCACAGTCAGACAGATTGTGTACAAATGGAGGAAATTCAAGACCACTGTTACCCTCCCCAAACGAGATTGCAAAGGAACCCAGGGTAACTTCGAAGCAACTAAAGGCCTTTCTCACATTGGCTAATGTTAATGTTCATGAGTTCATCATCAGGAGAACACTGAACCACCAAGATGTGCGTGACAGAGTTGCAAGAAGAAAGCCACTGATCTCCAAAAGGAATTGCTGCCCGTCTGCAGTTTGCTAAAGATCATGTGGACAAGCCAGAGGGCTATTGGAGAAATGTTTTGTGGACAGATGAGACCAAAATAGAACTTTTTGTTTTAAATGAGAAGCGTTACTTTTGGAAAAAAACAAAACAAAACACTACATTCCAGAACAAGAAACCTATCCCATCTCTGAAACATGGTGTTGGTAGTATCATGGTTTGGGCTTGTTTTGCTGCATTGGGGCCAGGATGACTTGCCATCATTAATGGAACAATGAATTCTGAATTATTCCAGCAAATTCTAAAGGAAAATATCAGGACATCTGTCCGAGAACTGAGTCTCAAGAGAAAGTGGGCTTTGCAGCAAGACAACGACCCCAAGCATACAAGTCATTTTACCAAAGAATGCTTAAAGAAGAACAAAGTTAATGTTTTGGAAAGGCCGAGTCAAAGTCTGGACCTTAATCAATTGAAATGTTGTGGAAGGAGCTAAATCAAGCAGTTCAAAGGAGGAAACCCACCAGCATCACAGAGTTGAAGTGCTTCTGTACTGAGGAATGGGCTGAACGTCCTCCAAGATGTTGTTCAGGACTGATCAGCAGTTGAAAGAAACTTTACCTGCAGTTATTACTGAAAAATAGGGTAACACCAGATACTGAAAGCAAAGATTCACATACTTTAGCAATGTACAGATATGTAACAATGGATCATTTTTCGCAATAAAATATTTTTGAAAATATTTTTGTCTCATTTGTTTGATTGGGTTCTCTTTGTCTACTTTCAGGACTTGTGCAAAAATCTGAGGATGTTTTGGGTCATATTTATGCAGAAATAGAAAACTGTAAATATGTTTATTTATTTGTTTATTTATTTGTTTATTTTGGCCATTGATAGTTTTTTCTAATCTATGGAGGGATAAATCCAAAATCCCCTCTGTAAAAAAAAAATCTTTAATATGTCAACGAAATGAAAAAAAATAAAATAAAAATAAGCCTGGCTTTATCTAATGTTCATATTTCTGTTCTGGAAATGTATGCAAATTAGTGCGTATTTAATGAGATATTTTCATTTGCATATTTAAACATAACATTTCAGAAAGCCTTGATCCAAAACAATTGTCTTGCTGTACTGTGATTAATCCGCTGGGGAAGTAAGATGATGTATATTAATTGAAACTTTTACTCTGTTCACCTATGGTGTTTTGCTTAAAAACAAACTCTTTTTATTTTTTTTCGGAAGTACAAATTCTGTTTTTGCGATGCAGTGTTACTAAGTCTGGATGGGGGAGACGGGTGTCCATTTCCCAGCATGCAACTGGAGAGAAATGTTAATTTACAGTTAAGTGATATTTAATGTGTTCTTGAGCAAACTGAATGAGGAGGGATGTCTATTAATGTTTAATGTGTTGTTGGGGTTTTGAGCTGATTTGAGAAACTGCTGAGGAATGGGAATGTTTCATACACTTCCAATGCCACCATCAGCAATATTTTACAGCATGTTTGCGATGTGAGCAAAGGATTTTCTCCTGGATTTGATATATTTTGAGGCAAACCATCCAGTTACACACAACATCCTCCTGAATATAAAGAAAAGTCCAGTATTATTATGGACGGGGAACAGAGGACGACTCTCCAAAAGCATTTGCACAGCATGTTTCCTAACACGGAGAAGATGGTTGTTTTTGAGTCTTCTCAGGCGTGACGGGTGTGAGTAATTACTGCCATATTGTTGCTAATGTTGTCGTGGCAGTGATAAGGCCGTGATGGATGTGACTGTCTCAGACGTACATGCTTTAGAGGATGCTGACAGCAGATAGCACAGACACAGTTCTCCTGTCTTATTCTCTCAATATCATCAGGAAATTCAGGAAATGTTGATGTTGTCTGCAAAATTTTAATCTGTGAGAAAAAGGTGTATCTGTCGGTTAACCAGTGGTGGGTCAGATCATTTCACTTGAAGGAGCAATTGTGCTTTAAGAGAGGCAATTACAATTATACATTAAATGTTCTGTGTACATGGCAACAAAACACATGTAATATCTTTTTTTTTTTTTTTTTTACAAATTGGCAACCAAACATTGACTATCAAAAATTAAAATGATTAATTAATAATCATAAATACATACTCATTAATAAGTATTGAAGCCTTTTCTGTTCTACCACAGCATAAAAAATAAATAAAAAAAAAATAAATAAAAAGATAATTGTGATTTTATATCTCACAATTTTGATGTTAGAATTCTGAAAAATTCTGAAAATTCATTTAGTGAATTTAGTTATGTATTTATACATAATTTCAACTAAATTCATGCATCATAAATTTAGTTAAAATCAAGTTTTTTTATTTTATTTTTATCTCTATATGTTTATCACAATTCTGACTTTTCTTCTCAGAATTACTAATGTATATAAAATACTTTATATCTCGAAAATCTAAGTCTCGAATATACTGAAAAAGTCAGAATTGTGAGAAAAGGTTACAATTGTGAGATGAAAACATTGCAACTACCTTTTTGGCTTCCATAAATAAGTACTCAATACTTTGTGAAAAAGAAAGAAAGAAAGAAAGAAAGAAAGAAAGAAAGAAAGAAAGAAAGAATGTAAACTAAAATGCAGTCTTATCTGCAGCAGTACGCAATGCAATATAAGATTAAATTGAAATAAATTAGTCTAACATATTACTTATAGAATCATGTATTAAAATATAACAAACATGGACATACAATATAAAAAATATTCTAATATATGGATGCATTCAAACCTGATGTCTTTGATAGTAACATGGAAAAATCACACGCTTAAGATCATGTTAACTAGCAGGCTTACTGTTTGTTATATAATGATGGAGTAACACCTGTTTCCTAAAGCAGCGTGTAGATTGTTTGTCATAAGCAGAAATTCAGTGCATCATAATGAGAGCTGTTGGGTCCAAAAGTGTTGAACAAATGTCGAAACATGTCTTCCCAAGACAAAAATATTTCTGTTCATAAAAGAAATGGTAATGCTGAACATCATAGACATCAGTGAATGCAGAGATGCCAGATACAGTATGTGCCAAGACAAATTTGTCATCTGATTACATGAGATGTGGATCATTATAAGGAGTCTGCTGTCTACAAATGCCACTGGTGCTGGAAAAACAAATGAAAGCACAAGTGAAGACAGAGCAGTAACCGGCAGCCAGCCAACATCAACATTTATTGGTGTAAATATATAAATCAATATGCAATTTAGATTTTTTTTTTTTTTGGGTTAGAGACAATTGTTTAGATTATGTACTGCACTACACTGAAATGCTCAGGGAACGGACTTCATCAACTCATGCAATGCAAACAGGAATGTAAATAAGCTCATTTAAACAGCCTTACAAAAACAAGACTAATTATATTTGTTTGGTGATAGACAACTCTGAATTTAGGGGGCCACTAGGGGTTAACAATGGCCCTGCGGTTAACAATGAAATCTCCAACCATAATGACCATGAAACTAGTTCCATTAATGACTTTCAAGAGTTTGAGCTCAATTATACACATGACGTCCATTTAATAATCTGCTGCAACAATTTACATTTTAACAGGAAGGAAGTCTATAGAGATATGCATGCTTAGATGAATCTAAATCAGTCTCTAAATGTGCTCCCCTCAGGCCATCCAAGATGTAGTTTGTTTCTTCATCAGGTCTGGAGAAATGTAGCATTCCATCAGTGTCTCAGCAATGGATCCTCTGCAGTGAATGGGTGCCGTCAGAATGAGAGTCCAGACAGCTGATAAAAACATCACAATAATCCACACCACTCCAGTCCATCAGTTAACATCTGGAGAAGACAAAAGCTGAAACAAATCCATCATTCAAATATTTTTATTTTTAAACTGTTGCTTTCGGCTAAAATACTGTCCATAATCCATAATAACGCTTCCTCCAGTTAAAAAGTCCATCTCTTATTGTTTCTCACATCGAAATCCACTTACACTTTTATTGTTTTGGCTCCCTAAATGGTGCATGATCTGTGCAGATTTCTCTCCTGATTCAGACCAGAACACTTTATCACTGGAGGAAGTGTTTTTTTATGGATAGAGAACTGATATTTTAGCCAGTATTAAAAAAAAAAAAAAAGTCTTAACAATGGATTTGTTTCTTACAAACACACAGCTTTTGACTTCTCAAGATGTTAATTGGTGGACTGAAGTGGTGTGGATTACTTGTGGATTATTGTGATGGTTTTTTATCAGCTGTTTGGACTCTCATTCTGACGGCACCCATTCACTGCAGAGCATCCATTGCTGAGCAAGTGATGGAATGCTACATTTCTCCAAATCTGATGAAGAAACAAACCCATCTACTTCTTGGATGGCATGGGGGTATATAAATTGTAAGCATATTTTAATTTTTTGTTGAACTATTCCTTTAAAACATAGCTTGTTTTTTGCTTACATGAGTAAAGAGAAAGGTGCTCCTGAATAATCTCAGCAGATCTAGTTTTCTCAGAATAAATTACTGAGACTGTCTGATCTAGATCCACCGAGATTAAAATTCACAAAATTGAATGGAATTAATGATGTTTTTTGTGTACATCATGCTGAGATTAGACGTGTGTTTCAGACAGAGGTTAAGTGTAAGATTATCTCACCACCCTGGATACATAATAACAGCTGATTTTAATCCAGAGGGTGGAAAATGCACGCAACATAGGATTTTGCATTGTCTCCTATTCATATCGCTGGCTTAGCCTGACAGCTTTAGACCCATCTTTAGTGCATTTGAGCCAACTGGGAGATCTGGGGATCTTAAACAATGCCTTCAACATGTGATTGACAGAATACAGAATCCAAACAGAGCTCTTCAGTCACGACATCAATGTCCACATCAACCTGGAAGGCTAGTTATATATATATATATATATATATATATATATATATATACACACTGTGTGTGTGTGTGTGTGTGTGTATGTATAAGAGACTTTCACGTTTTGATTTACAACAAAACTAACACTAACTAAAAAGTTACTATGGGCAAATGATCTGTCAAGCATGTAAACTCACACCCTTGTTTTAAACTGTAAAAGAAAACTGTCAGTCAATCAATCAATCAATCAATCAATCAATTAATAAAATGTTGAATTTTTAATATATAAAGACAAAGACATTTTTAATATATAAAGACATTGGCTACACAAGTCATTTAAACTTAAAAGTAAATTATAATTATAAAAAAAGTAAATTATTATTATAATTATTATTATTGAAACTGGTTAAATTATTTTGATGAGTTAATGGAAAAAAACATACATTGCCATGATTTATTGACCATATCATTTTACATTTTATAGTAGTAAATTATCTTATATAGTTTGCAATTTAACGTAACAATTTTTCACAATTAGTTTAGCAAATGGTGATATTGATTGATTGATTGATTGATTTGATTTAGAATTTAAAAAAAAAAAAAACTGCCAATTGTCGACATAATGTTTATAATCGGTTGTGGTGTTTTTTGGTTGTATTTGGGTGTGTTTTGATTTTATGTAATGACTGTCTGCCATTGAAGCTTTTAATGTGTTGTAAATGTGCACAGTTACTTTTCATGCATTAGAGTATTTTTAATGTGTTGGTGGTAAAAGAAAGGCTGGGTCTCATTAAAGAGGACACACAAGGACATCCGCACGTCTACAGATGTGCAGGTGGGACGAACTCTCTCTGTTTAATGACTCTCATCGAGTGTGTCTTGGGAAGTGCACTTAAATGGATGCTCAAGAAGGATGGATGGGAACTCTACAGTGTCTGCTTAACAGCACAGACATCATTTACAGTGGAGCATCACCACGTCCTCAGCACTGTTTGCCACAGGCAGTTTTGTTCCAACCGCTTAATGAAAGAGCTCATGGCAGGAACATATATCTAATTCTGAGGAAACATCTATAACTCTTGAGCAGGAGTTTTAATTTTGCCCGCCTGTGGTAATGAGCATCAGCTAATTAATATGCATGACTTAAGCCATTTTTTGATGTCAAAACCAGCATGTTGGTGCAAGTTATAAATATTTAGGGGAAAAATGCATTCAGTTTCCAAATTATGATAATTAATGAATATTTTCTTAATTTTTGCAAATGTGCATTTACAGGCACAGACTTTGTAGTGTGTTTTTAAATATAAATGCAATCCAATAGTAGACTTTGACTATATATTAAAAAAACAACAACAACAACAACAACAACACTAAAACTAAACAGAAAATGTGGCAGCATTTCATTAATGTTTCTAAAATATTACTGTCAAAACTCGTAATCTGTACCTTTAACTACACATCACATTAGCAACTAGTAACTGCAGTGATCTCAGTCTCATAGACTGAAAAAATAACACAATGATTATTGCATTTTACAAGAAAATACTATTTCATTTTTTCTACTTCAAAATTTCATGTTAAATCATTATTTGTGAAATTTACTAGCAATTTCTGAGTGAAAATTGTTTTGAAGCATTATTTTTTACTGTAGATGTAAACTCTATGTGTTTGATTCACAAAAAAAAATGACTTATTCGTTCTGTAACTGGTTGCGCTGCATGTTTTTGATTCACTGAAAGGAATCGCTCGAGGGAGTCATTTGCTTGAGAGTCAGTTGTCTCTTTCACGCTGTAGATTCAGTAGCATTATTACAGCACAGTTCAATTCACATTGCAGGAAAATGTGTATTTTAGTATGGCGTTCCATCAAAAATGCATTTAAGAGAACCATCAACTGAATCAAACAGCATTCGGCTCCATTTAAAAAAAAAAGAAAAAAAAAAAAGAATCAGTTCTCAATGAGTTTCCAACTAGTCTTTTTGCAAATTTTTGTGCACTATCATTTTGTATACATAAGCACACAGTTCAGAGCATTTACTTTATCTTACTGGTCCTTTAGTGGTGCTGTTTAACTCAAAAAACACACCTATTTGTAGATGTCATACGGTAAAAGGTTGTGCATGCTTATTTTCCTGAATGCTTCTTTCAAAAGATTCTTTTAAGGCCTTTTATAAAATGTTTGCACTCATTATCCTGTCATCGTTAAATGTCTCTTTCAACATAACAGCCAAGCTTTACTTTCAATGAAAAAAAGCAAGTTTCACTCAAGAGCAAAACCCCAGGATGCAGTTTTTTCAAGGAAACGTATGCACATTACTTTTTAACACACAAACAGAGAGATACTCATGGACCCATAGTTGCAATCCATGATTCATATCCCAGAATGCTCTAGTGCTATAAATACTACAGAAGTGGTGCTGTAATGTCTGCAGGCAAAGAAGCAGCTCTGTACTGACCCGTATCAAACAATAGAGCCGAGGAGACGCAAACGCAGACTCACACATATGCTCTCAGAGAACGAGAGGAGCTCTAAGCGGGTTTATTCCACAACCTCCAGCCAGAAAGCCACAAATACTAAGCTCACAATGTTCTTGTGGACATAGACAAAAGCTCTTCCTACAATAGCCCATAAATCCACAAACTCAACAATAGCTGGTCTGTGTGGGCTGTAATTCTCTAAGAGTGCTCTGCTGTCAAATGTGAGCTTTGGAGAGGACTGAAATGGAGATCAGTTCACACAAACATGAACAACACAAAATCATTTTCAGACACTTCAGTACTTCCTTTTTTTTTTAGAAGCATTATGTGTATGTATATACAGCATACACACAATCATTTATTTATTTATTCATTCATTCATTCGTTAGTTTATTTGTTTATTTACTTACAAGTTATTCAATGATCAATTATTTGTCAATGTTGTGATAGTGAAATAAAGTGAAATAAATAAATATTCATTGTTTGTATATATGCATATATAATAATTTATTCATTCATTCCTTTAATTTCTTTGTTTGTTTCTATAAAGTTTTCAATTATTTATCTATGCTGTAACTATAATAAAGAAATAAATGGCATAATCATAATTAAATAATAAAACAGGTATAAATAAATATTAATATTATGAATTTGACAATTTGATTTCCCCCATTATTATTATTTTATTTTATTATTATTTTTTTTAATATATATTTTTTCTAAACTAATTAAAATCCAGCAGGCAGATAGTTTTGAGGTTTTAACTTATTTTTATCACAAAGTGCATATCTTTTTTTTTTCTTTTTTCTTTCCCAGAAAGGTGACTTTTATCAAATATAATCAAATTTATTCTGTTTGACCCCGAAAAAAATGGCATTGCAGAAAAATACAATGAAGCAAACGAAAATAAACAACGGTCAGGTTGTACCTCTATAGCTTGTACTCTAAATCTAAATCAAAACATGGGGTGAAAAGTCCTTGCGCTTAATCACGCTTTTATATCCCAGACCCAAAAAGTAGATTTTCTTTTTTAATGGAGGACAGCATGTCATAAAGAATTTCTCCTAAGAAAGGAAAGGTGAACAACCCGATACTTCAGCGTTAAGAGTCTTCAAGCCATTGGGTTTCTGAGACCTCAAAAAACAAACAAGAGGGTTAAAAAGAGATTTGTATGCATGCGCAAAGGTAAACAAACTCTTAAAACAGACGATTTCTGAGGATGTTCCCAGGAGACTGATGTGTTTCCCTGAGGACTGTGCGTTTGAGGACATGTCCTTATAGAGATCTGAACTCAAACTCCAGTGTGTTTTGAAGATCAATCTCTGTGGAATAAAAGTTCCATCAGTCAGATTTGAGATGCTGAAATCAGGTGTGTGATTTCAGTCATACAACACTTATGCTACCATACTGCAATAGAAAGCATCAACAGACTATTTCATTGTTTTCCCTCCTCAAAATATCAAGTGTGTTTCTTATATGCGACACAGCTGTTGCTCAATGTAATTACATGCCATGATGTCTGAAACTAACTCTTAAATGCACCCAATAGTATTCATATCACATATGGGCTGCCGTTCTTTTCATCCCTGGCTTTTTCAGCACTCATCTGTCTGTGTTTAATCAATAATCTTTTTTAGAGATGTGTGGAGTAGGGTTACAGCCTCTCTGTTGCTCTAAAATTCAATGTAATGAAGCAGAATCACTTTGGACATATCCGCAACGGTGCTCGATTTACAATTAAAATCGATTTAGCATATTCAGAGCTGCAGTAGGTGTTGTGAATGAGGCCTGTCTTGGTGGGATGCATGACTGAGGTCACACATGAAACAGTAAAGCGTGCGTGGGCTGCTTACTTTCTGGTCACAGCCAGCAAGTTGCTATGGTTTTCACAATGTAATCAATGGCAGGATAGTTTTCTTTTTTTCTATCAGCACATAAAAGCTTCATTGCACACACAGGGCTGCAAAGATGAAATATTGTTGAAAGAGACACAGTTCACCCAAGAATGACTGTTCTGTCTTTTTTAATTTTACTCATTGTCGAAACCTGTATGCACATACATACAGAAATAATCTACTTCAAAAGTGTGAACTGAATGTAATGTAATTGCATGTTATTCACAATTAAATAAAATATATTATATAGTTTATATCACATGCAATTAGTTCCAAATATTTATCACAACATATTTTAATTGAACGTTTGTAATGATGTTGTAATTTAAAACATTTGAAAATATGATAACTTTAAATGTAAAATCAAATAACACATTACAGTTAAAATTATATACTTTACATGTACTTTAGTATGTTAGCCAACACATTAAAATAAGTGTACTTCTTTTAAATCACAACAAAAAATATTAAAACAGTAATTTAATATAAAACCTTTAAGTTGGTATTATTACAAAGTGCACTTTTCAAAAGTGTGTTAAGAAACATGAAAGTGTCTCTCTTTACACACTCTCAGAAATAAAGGTACAAAAGCTGTCACTGGGGCAGTGCCTTTTCAAAAGGTACACTTTTGTACCTATTAGGTTCAAATATGTACACTTTAAGTACTAATATGTACCTTTAAGGTACCAAAATGGACCCTTTAGGTACAAAGATGTACCTTTTGAAAAGGTACCGCCTCAGTGACAGCTTTTGTACCTTTATTTCTGAGAGTGCACTTAGGTGGCATTTTTTTGTTGTGTTATTATACTTTGTTATACTATTTTGTTAACATACATCATCTGTAAGTGCAGTAGTATTTTAAAAATATATTATTAATATTTGCTGTTCCCCACAACTGCACATTCAATACTCTCTCTCTCTAATTGCAATGCTCAATCCTACAAAAATCTGTGTTCCACAAAAGAAAAAAGCTGCATATGAAAACATAATTTTCATTTATAGATGAACTATTTCTTGAAATATATTAATCTAGCTCAAGTTCATTTTCATGACATATTGCAAGTGTGCAGTGTGTTGTCAAACTGTAAAGATGCATCCATCATTTACACGCTGAGACTTTAAGCATTCTGCAGATGTTAAACTGAGAGGAGGAATAAGCCGAAAAAATCATGTCAAGGAAAAACCGATGCATGAAGGAGCATCACTCATCCAGATAACATACGCAACTCACACATTCCATCTACAACCGATATGCAATATTTAGAAGCCACCCTCTGATCCTGAAGGGTTTCTGCCAAAGCGCATTTGTTTACTTATTTCTCCACTGCACTGAAATTAAAATGCTGTAGAAACAATTTTCAATCAGAAATTGCTAGTAAAGAATCAAAAAGTTGCACATTGAATTAAACATGAAATCAGAAAGACTGAAAAAGATTTTTCTTGTAAAACAATCTCCAATAATGTTAGTTTCAACTTTATTTCAAAAAAGAAAAAAAAAAAAAAAAAGAAGAATTTGTAATTTTTCTTTTTTTCTTTTTTTTTTTTTTTCTCGTTTTAGTTGAAACAAAGATTCTTGGAGTATGCTAAATCTATTTAAGTCTTTCTGATTTCATGTTTAATTCAATTTTATTATTTGATTTTTCTATATTACCTAGATCCATGCACCAAAAAGATTAGCTGTTGGAGTGCAGTTTACAAATATGTTTTCTATTTTAAAATGTCATATTTACTGTGTTACTTGCTGTTTCTTTGTAATTATTTATGACATTTACTAGCAGCAAACACTGAGATAAAATATTTTCCATTTTATTATACACTGTAAAAATCATATTTCAAAGTTATAATTAAAACAAGGATTATTACAGTAATAAAATATAAAATACTATTTCAATTTTTCTACTTCAAAATTTTGTTTCATTCATTTATTTATTTATTGTAATCTACCAGCATTTTCTAAGTGAAAAACCAAACTTTATTCAGTGTACATTTATCACAAAAAGTATAACAAATAAACACTTTTTTATAGCTATTTTTTAACAGTTTTTATAGCTGACATTTGGTTAATTGTGCTAAAGCCTCCAAAACGCTATTTATTTTGCATGAGATGATCCTCAACACACTGCGGCATGAAAATGTCCTGTATAAATAAATTTTATTAAAAGTCACAGTATAATTTGCACACGGTCTAGTGGTCACAGTGGAAAATGGTTTCAAAGTAAATCCTACAGCATTGTTTTTCAGTGTAATGAAGCCTTTCCTACTCTATTTCACGAACGCGCCTCTAATCTAATGAAAACCTCTCTTCTTGTTTCCTCCAAAAGGCCAGAACCATAGAGCACTCTTACTCTCCAAAGACTCCCTCAACAGGTCATGCAAAAGGATCATGCGGTCTAAATGAGGCACATGTGCTGTTTTCTCCCAGCAGAGAGCAGCTGTGGCCCTGTCAACATACAGTGGCATCCATGATAAATTATAGCAACCCGCCGAAGCCCTCAGTGACAGGCCCACTCATGACTCACTGCGCTTTGTCTTGCCTGGATTCTGATGCTGATAGCTCGGGATTTAAGAAATGCTTGCCACAAGGAACGGTCTTGTTTCCTCTCCCTCTCGCTCCATCTTTCTTCTTCTGAGTGCAGATGAAGCAGATAGTGAGGAGGATGACAGGAAGGATGAAAGGCTGCTCAAACACAGACAAAACTTTCTGAAATAAATGTGGTCTGGAGAAATTGTGCCTTTAACCTGATAGATTGAAACCCAGTGGGTAGAACGTTGGTTTTATGGCACTAGTTTATTTATTTCTATTTAAAATGTATTTAAAAAGTTTAAATTCATATTAGGTGCAATTGAACTTAAGAGTGTATTTTGATCCACTTAAGTAGCACTTAAGTATACAAATAAAATTATAATAAAATACTTTACATGTGCTTTAGTAGGTTAGTCAACACATCAAAATAAGTGTACTTTAAGCATGACAAAAGATTATTAAAACATGATGATTTAAAATGTACTTTTAATAAATAAAGACTGCTCAAACAGAAACCAAACTTCTTAAAATGAATCGTGAGTGCCTTTAACAGGATAGATGTCAGGGTTCTGGACTCTTTGTTGTTGGTTTTTCTCCTGTCCTTCCTGAGTTTCCTTATTTGGTTATTTTCCTGTTCTTGTTAAGTTAATTGATTATTCCTAGCACCTGTTTTTGTTTTCCTTAATTACTTCCCATGTGTTCGCGGGGAAATCCAGGCCGCCGTCCGCGGCTTCCTCAAGCCCGCCGCTGTCCACGGCTCCAGCAAGCCCGCCGTTCACGGGGAAATCACTGCCGCCGTCCGTGGCTCACTCAAGCTCAAGCCCGCCGTTCGCGGGGAAATCACCGCCGCCGTCCGCGGCTCACTCAAGCCCGCTGCCGTCCGCGGCTCACTCAAGCCCGCCGCTGTCCACGGCTCCAGCAAGCCCGCCGTTCACGGGGAAATCACTGCCGCCGTCCATGGCTCACTCAAGCTCAAGCCCGCCGTTCGCGGGGAAATCACCGCCGCCGTCCGCGGCTCACTCAAGCCCGCCACCATCTGTGGCTCACGTGCCACTAGAATTGCTGGTGGCGTATGAGGGTATGTGTTGGAGCCCAGCTCCAGAGCCCACTCCTCGACAGCACCCTCCAGTGCCCACTCCTCGCAAGTACCTTCCAGTGCCCGCTCCTCCAGGGCCCGTTCCAGTGCCCGCTCCAGTGCCCGCCTCTCCAGGGCCCACTCAAGTGCCCACCTCTCCAGGGCCCGTTTTTCCAGTGCCTGCCTCTCCAGGGCCCGCTCCTCCAGAGGGCCCTAAAGTGCTCACTCCTCCAGAGCGCCCTCCAGAGTGCCCCCCAGACTTAGTTTTCCCCAAGAAAATTTAGGAAGGGGGCATATGTCCATGGCCAAGACGGCTAAGTTCACGGAGGATCCGCCATGGCCTCCTGAGTACCCGGACACGCCATGACCGCCCGAGCTCCATGCATCGCCCTGGAGGCCTCCCATGTCTCCATCCTGGTCTAGCCTTCAGGGCGCCCCGGTGGATATGTTACGGCACGGGACGCGCCTATCGGGAGGGGGGGATAATGTCAAGGTTCTGGACTCTTTGTTGTTGGTTTTTCCCCTGTCCTTCCTGAGTTTCCTTATTTGGTTATTTTCCTGTTCTTGTTAAGTTAATTGATTATTCCTAGCACCTGTTTTTGTTTTCCTTAATTACTTCCCATGTGTTTTTAAGTCCTGAGTTCTCCCTGAGTCTTTGTCCGTTCACTCGTCTATTTACGTTGTGTTGTCCCGTTGGTCTGGATTGTATTCTCATTCATTAAAACAAAGAAGTTTGACTCACCTCAAGTCTCCTGCGTCCTTCTCGCTACACAACCCCGTGACAATAGATTGAACCCTGCAATTGTTATGGTGCTAGTATACGTTGATTCTATTTTCAAATGTATTATAGATTAAGTTTATATGAAATGCAATTGAAATTAAGAGTGTTTTGACCCACTATTTTTTATGTGTAATTTAATTTGCTTTTATTGTTTTTGAAATAAGTGTGCTGCTGATTATGTATTACACTATAATTGTTGTTGCAAATTTGTAATGATGAAATTGCAATTTAGAACATTTAAAATATATTAACTTTAAATGTAATATTAAATAACACATTACAGTTAAAATTATAATCAAGTCCTTTGCATGTGCTTTAGTATGTTAGTCAACACATCAAAATAAGTGTACTTTTTTAAAGCACAACAAAAGATTATTAAAACTGTGATTTAAACTTACATTTCAACAAATAAAGGCTATTGAAACAATTGAATTACATATTAAATTCCACTGAACTTAAGAGTGTTTTTAACCTACTTAAGTAGCACTTACTAGCACTTACCTACTTAACTATATTTTATATGTAATTTCATAATTTTATTGTCATTGAAACAGTTAAAATGTACTGTTGAATTTTCTAATACATTTGTAATTGCATATTTGTTATGAAGCTGCAATTTAGAAAATGTAAAATATAGTTTAAGTGCAATTTCAGTGAATTACAGTTAAAACGCATTACAGTTAAAAGTATACTTTAAGTACTTTACACACTGTAAAAAAAAAGATTTGCCAAACTTTAAAATAAAATTATTTATAATTATAATTATTTATTTTAAATT
>JAFVLL020016415.1:0-23841 GCA_021397915.2 Tor tambroides
ATTAGGGCATAAGCAGCTGAAGATAACATCCAGGGGAAGAGGAACAGCAGCTTGGGGAAGGAGATAATGAGGGAAAAGTAGGGGATTCTGGGATGGGGCCCCGCTCTGTTGCACCGATGCCCCTCTCAGTCAGGGGGTATCAAAGTGACTCGCCCTCTCTCTTTCTCTCTTTTGAAAAAGTACCTGCTCTAATCCACCGAGACGACGGGGGTTGAAGACGTCCTTGCAGAGCAGATCTTGAAAAAGCTGGAGGTCAGAGAACACGTACTTGCAGGCAACAAACGCGAGAGCGGCTTCTCTGTCGTCATCTATTTGCGAGACAAACGGTCAGACATATGTGGGTCTTTGCGAAGAATATAATCAAGAACGTGGCGCATTCGCATTCGATTCAAAACAGGAGCTTACCGCGAGCTTATCGTTTCTGGCTCTGTCCGAGGAGGCTTTGAGAAGCGATGTTGGTGGAAAGACCAGCCCACACACATACAAAACTCCCCCTGGCTCTTGTCCAGCGGGCGAGGGGACTCGTCCAAAACAAACTGGATGCCAACGAGGAAACAAAGGCGTAATTGGGGAAGAAAACAGCGCCACCTGTTGGCATCGTAGCCCCGTCTTTATGAGCCGCACCTGAGCCTGGCTGCCAAAGACGAGGGGAGCGAGGTCTTCAAGAGGGCCTGGGGAGTCACCTGGCACATGCAGCGCTGCACTCCGGGCCCTTGTGGGCCGCTTTATTCCCATCTCTCTGGATCCACAAAACACACACAAACAGGAAGACAGCGGGGGGCAGATGGAAGGGTCACTGTCTCTGCCAGGTGGCCAGGGGGCCTGAGGATGAAGCCAGATATGATTTTTCTCCTATAACACACACACACACACAGACTGAGAACCAGAAATATACACATAACAATTCAAAGAAATGGGCAGTGATTGTATGATATTCTTCAGATTTATGGTTATGGGCTTTGTGCATTTAATTTGATAGGACAGATTGGAGAGACAGGGAAATAGAATGAGATCAAGACATAACGCAGGCTGGATTCCAGATATCCTGATTTACGGTCCTGTTTATTCCATACGGTGTGAGGGAAGTATGTTCCATATGGAGTGTGGAATATATGTGTTGACTTTCAGCTGTGTTTGTGACTTTTGCTAGAGCCAGTGTGCAAACAAGTGAACAGATGACTAAATGAATAAATGAAAGTGTATGGCAGAGTCTACATTAGTCTCTGCCATTTTCCTGGAGGCTGATTACCCATACGACTGGTTTTCTAAACCATTTAAACACACACGCAAACTCAGTTGTAAAAGAATATATGTTAAATATCTATCCTCTTTTTTGTGACACAAGAGTGACACTTAAGACAAAGTAACTATACATAATTACTAATTAGTATATATTTTAACTGTAAGAGATGTAGAAATCTTACTTTTAAGGATGCATTAATTGATTAAAAGACAAACAAAAGATTTACATTTCAAATAAATGCTATTCTTTTGACTTTTTTTAAATTGTGTCACTGTTTCCACATTGATAATAATAAGAAATGTTACTTGAGTGCAAGATGAGCATATTATAATCATTTATGAAGTTATTTAATTTATAATAATATTTTATAATATTAATGTTTTACTGTATTTTTGAATAAATAAGACTTGGTGAGCATAAAAGACTTCTTAAAAAAAATCTTAAGCCCATAAACTTTTGAATAATAGTATACATATCATACAAATATATATATACAATATATATTTATTACATATTTGACTCTTTTTAAACCATTAAATCTTGATCTGAATTGGTAATATCTACTTAATATCTACTGTTTGTGTTCCACAGTAAAAAACGTTTGGATTGACATGACAATAGGTAGATGATGGAAATTTTACTACAGCATTTTATTTGTTAATTGCTAAAAATACAAATATTTTTGGGCTAAAAAATCTGAGGGGGCACGTTTAAATGCGCATGGCACTTCTGACTGTTAGCAGGAACAAACAGGAGCTTAAAAGGGATTGGCTCCAGGGTCTGAAAGTGGAATGACCTGAAGTCTCCCTATCGCTGGGTGTTTGTCTTGGTTCTGAGCGTGTGCGCAGGCTGTGCCTGCCGCTGCCATCTTCAGTCCAAAGCCACAGATGCTGCAGTGTTTGTGTGTTGACTCCGTGTAATTTGTTTGCACTAATTTGTTTTGGGGTATCAGGGGAGTTCCCTTTTTAATTTGCCTCTCTCTGTTTACTCCTCTTTGTGGAGCACTGATCTGTTAAGCAGCAGTAAGAGCGAGAAAGAGAGAGAGAGATGGGGTGTAGAAGAGCCTAAATTAAAAGAAGGTACTATGCAGATTGTTTTAAGCTCTGGCTGCCCGTCGGGCCCAAAGGCCTTGCTCGCAGCCTGCACCTGCTCCATCCCGCGGGAACCTGGTTCCTGATCCGTGGCCCCTCTCCCTCTCCTGTCTCTCTTCTCTTCTCTCTCTCTATCTCCCTCTCTCTCCCCTGCTGTTTCCTCTGCACGTCTCCAGTGCCTGGAAACGCCTTAATCAGCCCTCCTCTGCGCATGGATGGCTGCCACTCATTAGCCTGATTGAAAAGATGGTAGCTCATGCTAAACACACACGCATACACATATGCACACACAGGTTGGAAAACATTCACTTTTTGAATATTAAAAGCTATATTTAAACATATTGTGCGAGCATGAGCATTGATGTTCTGAATATCAGCACGAAAGAACATGAACATAAGTTTAATATCGAGTAACTTGCTAACAGTTCAACAAACAAGACTGAGTAACTTAAATTTTATCGCCAGGTATTTTTGCTTCACCAACAAAAATACTGTCGCTCCAAATTAAGTCAAAGTAACACTCAGTAGTAGATTTGTTTGTGAAAAAGTAAGGTTTCGTACAAAATCAGTACGGTGAATGAATCAATGGCTCACTAATTAAAACAAGCCGTCTGTTTCGTTCCTGAATGAATCAGTGTTTTGAACAAATCAGAAGAGTGAATGATTCAGTGTCTCACTCATAAAAACAGTGGTTGCATCTGAAATTGCATACTTCCGTACTGTATAGCAGACGAAAAACAGTACATGAAAAGAGTAATATGGCTGTATTCACAGTATTCTTAAAAACATAGGCAAAAAAATTACCTGGATGACTTACTACTTGCAGCGAGATTCTTAAGTGCCCATCCAATGGACACTTTACTATCCCATGAGACCACTGATACTGGTAGGTCATTGACAAGGCGAATGTAATATGTCTGGATTATATTTGTACTATATATACACACACACATACTAGAAGTTTTTAATGGCTACAAAGTAATAACTTATTTGAAAAAATAAAAAAACTTAGAGAGCATGTGATTTTGGACGTAGACACTCCTGAATGCATCAGTGTTTTGAACTAATCAGCACAGTGAGTGATTCAATGTCTCATTCATTAAAACAGCCACTTCTTTAGTTTCTAAATGAATTAATGTTGTGAATGAATCGGTACAGTGAATCATTCAACAACTCACTCATAAAAACAGCTGTTTGTTTCATTCTTGAATAAATCAGTATTTGAACTAATCGTCTGAGGTAAACTAAACTAATGCACAGAATGACAGTCTGTCTGGAACCCAAAAAACACAGACAAACAGAGTGACACAAAAAGTAAAAAGTTCAAGAGAGCACCACTCTCTTAGTCAAATTTGAGGACCAGAACTGTTGCATAATACTTAATAAAAGCAGAAAAGGCAAACAAGAGCATTAGACTAAATTCACAACAAACAAAGAACATGAAAAAACAGATACGCCTCATGCATACGTTTAAATTGTCACAGCTATTTTAATTGATGTTTTAGAGCAATCATTGTCAAACAACCACTCAGTTCAGGATAACTAAGCACTCACGAGAGGGTCTCAGTTATACACAATATTTTATAGCTGATTCAAATTAGGTAGAATCTTGTATATATATTTATATCCATCATTTTGTTTCCACAAACAGGAAAAATTTAACTCTCTAATATGGCTTCAAGATCTAATATCAGATCTATAGCAAAACCGACATCTTATGAGAACATAATCCAGCTATGTTCCCAACACACAGATCTCTAAAAGTCTATTAATAAACATACATCACAGGGTAAAATTTAAATGCATGTTTTTGAATGTGAATTTCGCTTCAGCTGTTATTTATAATGAATCGAAAAGATCATTTTTAGCTAAGCATCTCCTTAAGTCACTGAAATTTTTTTTTTTTTTACTTTATATCCAAAAAATAATTTGCAAATGAATTAATATTAACACAAAATTCATAAGAGACTGGTTTTTATGCATATTTAACTTTAACCTCGATACTATACAGGGGATAAATATTTGATAGAAGATTTCCACTGGTGAACTTTACACCAGCTCACACATATAGACACACACACAAACACACATGCAGGTAAATGATGTATTACAGGTAACTAGTGTATATCATACACACACACACATATAAGATATCTCACTGATTGTATGGACCCTGTTTTAAGTCCTCTAATGTTTCAATCCATATCTTTACATTGTCCAGAGTCTTTCAATAATCTAAAATGTGCAAAACAACAATATGGAAAGTAAACAACAGAATTCTGCATAAAAGATCAAACATTATAAGGGATTTAAATAAATTCATTTAGTACAGGCTTGGGTTTCAAGTAAATTCAACAGAAAGAGGGTAAACTCATCATGCGGCTGTTGTTCACAACAATTTTCCCTCAACTAAGGCATATCTGCTCAACGCACTACACTTTGGTACACAAATCACACACATGGATAAAAAAAAAAAAAAAAGTATGATCAGACTCCTACGCCACCAAAGCTGACCGTTTAGTGTTCACTAGAGGTTCACTGTTGTTATTAATATTTAAAACATTCTTTTAAGGCAGAAGCTTGAAGTGACCCTCGCAACGGCAATGCAAGTGGCTGCATAGGACCCACTCAACATGTGAATGGTCACAGTGCCCTCTGGTGGGGACACGCAAACCGGTCTGTATTACAGAATCGAACCTAAAGAGACGCATGGGGACGAAGAGGAAAGACTGTCACACATGTACAAATGGTTGCAGTCAGGCACGCAGGCATTAAGCACCATTCAGACTGATCAAG
Source organism: Tor tambroides (assembly GCA_021397915.2). Classification (NCBI taxonomy): domain Eukaryota; kingdom Metazoa; phylum Chordata; class Actinopteri; order Cypriniformes; family Cyprinidae; genus Tor; species Tor tambroides. Next base: position 5,131 of record JAFVLL020016415.1, read on the forward strand.
AGTCTGACACTGATGACACACACTGGAGCCCTAACTAATACAAATGGCAAAAAGGGATTTGGTTTTATTGTATTAGCCTAAATATTTGTGAAGATTGGATCCTCATTTTGTTATTTTATGCAGAACCGGGATTAAGTGCTTCATAAATCCTTTTATCCATCTCCATCAATTCTATTTTATGTACTTTAGCTGATCTGGGAGCAGGAATTATTAGTTTCAGCTGGCACAAAATGTTAAAAAATCCAAGAATCATGCAAGCTAGTATTTTTCTACATGATTCTGTTCTGGAGCAATGTTTGATAAAAGTTAGAGAGAAAAGAGACAAAGTGAGTGGTCTGAAAAAACATGAAATATTTGTTTCCTTGAAATGAAAGCTAATTTGAAACCGTGGACAAACAAACAGTTCTGAGAAGGATGGAGGCATAATGATTTTACAATGATGAGAATGAATGATCTTTAACATGCGTCCAACTTCTGTGGTGTAAATCTTGAGGTGTTAATATCCATGACTGATGTCACGTTGTGTACACACATTTTGTTTTTAATTCAGGTTCATCAAAGTGTTATTCATCCAGGCAAGAAATATCCATAAGAGTTCTGGAGCCACAATGCATCCCAAAAAGTTCTCTTACACCAGATAAAAAGCCACCTCTATTAGATTTTACCCTTGACCTGTTGCTCCACATCCGAGCCATCTGCTTCAATGTCAGAGTCTGAGAGCGAGCGTGCGGAGTGGTCTGAGTCTTGCGAGTGTGTATTACTGTGTGACGGGAGGCTTAGATCACTTTCCTCTAAAGTGTCTGTCCTGGAAAAGAGACCAAGGTCCAGCATGCAGGTGGGTGTCCCGCTGCTAGCGTCGCTGTCACTGTCGTAACAGAAGTCCTCTAAATCTACAAACCACTCGGGCCAGAACTTCCTCCGTATGCGCTCACAGTACATGGCGAGGTTGATCAGTTCTCCTGTGCGCAGATAGAAAGAGTTATTCATTGTGCAGCTTGAAACCTGTCAGGCATGGTGTGCTGAGTGGCTGATTCTTGTTTCATTGTGTCTCCACTCAGAATAAATATAAATATAAATAAAGAATACAGCAACATATTTCTTTAGAGTATAATAATGCCCAACCACTTTTTCAGCAGGCTTGGCTCCTGAAGTATTTTTCTCCTTCATTTTACCCATAGGGATTTTTAAAAAGTTTTTGTTAAAATGTTCTAAGCAATGAATCAAACCAGCCATCTACAAGGGTAAATAAAAAAAAAATGACAACTGAAAACTGCACAAAAACTACAAGACTGGATGGCTTTCACATATTTTATGATTGTAGCAAAACATGCATATATTTACAAATATTTTAGAATAAGACTGACTCTATTAAATTATTTGCAGTGATTCTCTGACTGGTGGATATTCCTTCGCAGAATAATGGGCAGTGTAGTTTTCATTAAAAATCAGTTGTCATTAAAATCAATTGCCCTGTGGATAAAATTAATGTAATTTCTTTTACTTCTGGAAACGGACTGATGCTCTATTCTGCTGAGGTGGTTTGACATTGCATGTGTGACTCAACTTGAATGTGCAGAAGCATAAATAAATGCCTACAATGCCATCTAGTGGACATTTAACAAACTGCCACGCCAGGGCACAAAATTGAAAGGAATAGTTGATCCAAAAAGAAAACTGAACTTTTCAATGAACTTTTCAAACCTGTTTAATTTTCTTTTTTCTTGGAACACAGAAGATGATATTAGGCAGAATGTTCACACTGCGCTTTTTTGAATTTTGATGTGTGCTGTCAGGCTCCAAAAATGCTAAAAAGTACCCTAAAGTACCATAAAAGAAATCCATATGACTTGTGCACTATATGCCAAGTCTTCTAAAACTATTTGATAGTTTTGTAACCTAATTTAATATACCAGTCCACCAGTATTGTATAGAACAGAGCCTTTTGAGTTTCATGGAAGAAATAAAGTCATACAGCTTTAGAACAAAAATGATGACTTTTAATTTTTGGGGCAACTATCCCTTTAAATAAAACAACATCTAAAATGAAGACATGTATGACTCTTATCTTTTGTTCTCCAAATTTTTCCAATTATATTAATCGCCCTATTAGGACTACAAAACTGCAGTTGTGAGGTCTTGCTCACCTTTAATGAGCTGCTCGGGCCGTGTGCCAGGCAGCGTCCACATGGCTTGTGCAAGGTGACCGAACACTGTGGCATCCACACTGGACAGCTTGGGACCCATGATGTACTTCTTATCCCCTGACGGTGCAGAAAATAAATATTAACCCTTGGCCAAAAAGTAGGACAAATAACAGACTTCTTTAAAACTATTTCAGAAACACACTGAAAACACAAGAAAATATTTAGATTTTGAGTTTATTCAATTAACAAATGGATAACATGAAAAAGTTACCCCTTCCCACCCAGCATGCAGCCATATGGTAACAATTATGTAAAATATTACTTGCACTAAGCAACCAAAAGTGAACATCTTACGAACAAATCACAATGTGTGCTGATGTTTCGTGAAAGGTTCACTGAAGATAAAAAATCTTAAACTTTTTATAAAAATAATGCAAATTGCAGTTTTATGGCACAGAAGACCACAATTAAACTATTGATCACATGTTTGCAGACAGTAAGATCTGCATTTATTTGATCAAAAACAGTAAAATTGTGAAATATTGTTACAATTTAAAATAACTGTTCCTTTTGAATATATTTTAAATTGTAATTATTTCTGTGATGGCAAAGTTGAATCTTCAACAGATATTACTCCAGTCTTCAGTGTCACATGATCACATTCTTTCATTAATAGAAATGATTTGAAATGGATAGAAATTTGACACATGACAATGACTTTTTTGTAACAGTGTAGTCTTTACTGTTACTTTTGATCAATTCAATACATACTTGTGGAGTAAAAGTATTTTATTCAGTATATTATCATGTTATTATTATTTTTTTAATAACATAAAACCAAAACTTTTTAACAAGTGTGTATATGGCAGACTTCAGTTATTATGATACACACATAACATAAATATTTGGTAACACTTTAGTACAGGGACCAATTCTCACTATTAACTAGTTTCTTATTAGCATGCCTTTTATTAACATATTGGCTGTTTATTAGTACGTATAAAGCACATATTCTGCATGACCATATTCTACATCCCTAATCCTACCCAATCCTTAAACTTAACAGCTACCATAGTAACTATAAGCAGCTAATTAAGCGTTTACTGAGGCAAAAGTTGTAGTTAATGGTTTGTTAATAGCGAGAATTGGACCTTAAAATAAAATGTGACCAAATATTTAATAAAATAAATCATTGTATCACTTCACCAAATCATGCTCCTGACAAAGTATCATTTTAACCCTCTATTTCTTGTCCTGCTCACCTAGCAGTGTGGCCAGTGTGCGCATGTCCTTCTCCATCAGGGTGTAAACTTCCTCTTTAGTGAAGCAGCCAATGCCGTGACAGTACATCTCTCGCTTTACAATGCCACCAGTCAGCTGACACAGGATCCATTTCAGCAGGTCACTGAGGGGCCCGGGAAGGTCCAGCATCCTTTCAGTCTCTTGAACATTATCCACCCACTGACAGTAAGCAATGGTCCTGTGGTGACAGAGATCAGTGAAGAAAGAGATGAGTAAATTAAAGGTGATGATTCCTTTCCTAAAGTACAAATTTATCTATATATTTGCATGTATAAAAGGCCGTTTATATTGTGTGGGAAAAATACAAATGTCATATTATGTAGACAAAACATTTATATTATTAATTGGCTTTTATATTGTCATTTTTCTTAAGAAAGCAATGTTGGAAGGAGAGATGAGAGGAACAATTCACAAACTGCAGATGCGCAATTTTATTGATTCCCAAAATGAAGTCTTTAGAAAGCAGATACATTAAGTGCATTACAACATGCATAAAATATATTAGAACTTTACTATACTGCATATTTAACTTGCATAATACATTTATTTTGCAGCTGCTTTTATCCAAAACAACTAACAAATGAGGAAAGCTTCAACAAATAATTGATCATAAGCACAAGCAATTCATCATAAAATGGGCTTGTTTATATTTCAGAGTTTATTATAACTGTGTGCAGCTTTAGTATCACACAGAAAACAAACTCAGTTTGGCCTTTGAGATTAAACTTTGAATTAATTCTCTGCTCTGTGATTATCTGAATCAAATTAATTAAAGCCATCTTCTAATTAACTTCTTTGCACAGTAGGCAATGTATTAATAAAAACCATTCATCCAAAATGGCTTCAAGCGCTCTTTGGGTTCATGGCTTTGAACTCACCACTTGGAATTTACAATCAGCCTTTCATCAGGTTTAAATCAGATTCAAAGCTGCGGTGTGTAAATTTTGCACCAAAAAAAAAAAACTACTAAATTCAAACATTGCATTGACCAACATTGCATTTTAATTTGTAAGGATATAATACATGGATTCCATAAAACAGTAATGTACGCTACATGCTTTGTTTATGTCTTAATCTGATATTACTAGGTCTTTTTACTGAAATGGGTCAAGTACGTTACAGGAGGTTCATTTCCTGATCAAAACCCACCAGTGTCATAATCCAGATTTCCTGCCTATTTCCCAGCATGACATCCATCACTCTTATTTATAGCTCAATAAATGTTCTTGCTCAGCAAGCTCTTCAGCTGACACAGACAACACTACTCTGGAGTGGACACAGATATTCAAACACATGAATTATTCAATCAATAGCCATGTGGGGTGCTATATATAGCACAGTGTAAAGCACTTCTAGGCATTGTGAAGAGAGAATGCACAAGAAAAAGAAAGAAAGAAACAAAAAATTGATTTCATTTGAAGGAATATAATAATGCAAAAGAAATGAAGAGGAGATTAGGCTGTAAGAAAAGAGACTGGTTGGTTATACAATTGTTTTTTTCCTGAGTATAATGCTTACACTATGATACCCAATGTGTAGGATAATGTTTCAGCACGAGTCATTAATTTTATAAATCTGCTGCCTGCACTGCAAATCATGTCAGCAGTCCACTGCAAGCTTATCACGCATATTTTAGTGGTTTATGGTTTATGGTTACTCATACAACTTTTCATTCATTTTTATTATGCAAATAAATTGGTTGTCTGGCTATTTGTCAAGTACAGCTACGATCTTCAAGAATAATCTGGAATAAAACAGTTTAAATATTTTCACAAAAAGATAGATTCACGTAAGTATTATAAAAATCATTTTTGATGATTATTATTAACTGAGTTCTAGTTAAAAGGGGTCATGTGTTTTTACAGCTTTTGTACTGCTGGACAGGACGTAACAGCATATGTCTAAAATTCAGTTGAATTAATCAAAAAAATCATTACTATTGAATAGAAAACATGATACACTAATAATTTGGGAATTAAAACATATAATTTAATGATTTTTAAATATATATATTTTGTAATGAAATAGATTCATCAACCTAAACTATAAAGCTTGATTTATAGTTTTGGGTAATTATTTTTGTATATTTAGACCTTTGCTTAAAGAACGTCCTTAAAGAAACTGTTGAAAAACCCAAAAATTTTGTTGAAAATGTATTTAAAATTAGGCGATCAAAGACGAGTAGATCAGTTTCTTTCTTCACTGAAACAAATGTGGTGAAATTTAACATTACATCATTTGCACAACAATGGATTCTCTGCATTGAATGGATGCCATTAGTTCAGACAGTTGAAAAGCTGCATGCTTGTAAGAAACAAATCTATTATTGAGTCATTTTAACTTAAAACTTTCACTTCTGTCCAAAATACGAGTCCATAATCCATAATAATGCTTCCTCTCCAGAGAAAAAGTCCAAACCCTGTTGTTCTCTCACATCAAAATTCACCGACATATTTGTTTAGAACTCTTTTGGCTTATAAACCACGCTTGGTCTGTGCATGTTTCTCTCCTGATTCAGATGAGATAAATTTTCACTGGAGAAAGCAACATTAGGAAGCAATACAGAAGCAATGGTTTGAAGTTAAAAAGCCTTAATGATGAATTTGTTTCTTACACACATGCACACAATTATTACACACTTTACACACAGTTGTTTGAACTCTTATTCTGATGGCACCCATTCACTGCAGCTTTTACAATTATGCTCTGATTAAAAAAAAACTCATCTACATCTTGGATGGCCTGAGGGTGAGTACATTTTCAGCAAATTTTCAGTTTGGGGTGAACTATTCCTTTAAGGCTTTAAAAATCAAAAACTCCCTAGGCAAATAAACAAACTGCAGAACTCTACTGACTCTAGTCAATAATCCATAGGTGCATATTTGATCCTCACATATCAGCAGAGAAGCAACTCATTCTGAATGGCAGCACATGACTCACCAGTACAAGTGTTCCTCCACCATGGTGGTGATGGCCCGCGCTACCGCCTGCTCCTGAGCACTCAGACCCTTGTTTAGGCTCACACCAAGTTTCTCCTCCAGAAAGTCAATTATAAATTCAGTTCCGCACACCTGCTCATAATTATACTCGATCCAAGGCATCTTGCCCTGGGAAGAGAGGCTTCCATCAAAGTAATTCTGCAAAAAAGGAAGCATATTGATGGTGAAAAGACCATCCATTTTAATTGAGCAATTTATAATAATAATTATTATTAATATAAAAAACACTACTCTTTATTTTGGAGCATCTGGATATGAACTGAAAAAACATAATCCTATTTTCTAAGGGCTTTCATGAATTTCATTGACATTTCAACAGCAGATGGTGTGACTTCCAATAACTGCATGTAACCACTGATCAAAGGAAATGGACTCCAAAATCCAAACTGCTCCTTTATGCATACTTGATAGGGCAGATCAACCATGCGCAGATAGGTCTCCATTTTCAGGCAGAAAGGTGAAAGGCTTGGCACCCCGTTTTTTGGCCTGGAGAACTGGTGAAGGATGATGGCGTCTTTAGAATCCAGCTGTTGTTCTTTCCTGTAAGGAGGAGATCAACCATAGATTGTAAAATCAGACAATCTACTCAGGATTTCAATATGAACAGACATATAAAAGGTCACTCAAAATACTGATGGTTAAATATCACAGTCAAACATATGGAACACAACTTTGTATTTGAATTTAGTTGGTATGCATTTAATCAGCATATTTGTTCTTTGGGAGAATCCATCACCCTGGCATTGAAATGCATCATGCTTTACCAGTTGAAGAACAGAATGAAAATGTTTTACAGGAACATAATTTAGCTTTTAAAAGCAGCTATTTGGCCCCCAAAATCAGGTGGAGCACATCGGAAAAGGTCTTATACTATAATTATGAGGAAACAGCAGGATGTGTGTGGGAGGACACAGACAGGTCTTATTTCACAAGCAGAAACTACAAGTCCAAGCCTGAGCTTTCAAAACAACACAGCTTAGTCCTATTCTGATCACACACAATTTCAAAAATTCATTCTTTTAACTCAACACATATTCTAAAAATGTGATTTGTATAACCAAACTATCCCTATCACGTGGCCTGTTGAATATTACTCTGAATCAGGGTATTTTGTGGGGGAAGGGAAACAATGTATTTAGATTTGCTGAAATCCCTTCAATATAGATCAGAAAGATTAGCACAGATTCTGAGGGGTAACAGGACAAACCGTCCACATTTAGCCATCATTAATAAAAAGCAATCATGATTTCTACACTCAAAGCACCATTAACAAATACAGACATCCAAATAATAAACAGTGTTTAGTAGACTCTGTCAGGTCAACGTTAATATGATACACAACAACAGAAATTTCGGTAACACTTATAACTTAAAGCCTTTATGTAAAGTGCATTATAAAAGTATTCATAATGTATGTCACAATGCATTATAATATTTGAAGATTCCTTTTATATTGTTTTTTTAAATTGGTTGTTTATCATATGTTTTAATGCATTATACTTTCTGAAATATTAGAAAATATAACATATTAGAAAGAAAAATACATACATGTAAAAAATGTTTAGAAAGCATTCTAGAAATACACGAGAAACAGACAATTTAAAATGTAACAAGGTATCTGCAAATATATTTTAATGCATTTTAACTTAGGTTATGAAAACATATAATGCATTACAACATACATTATGAATACCTTTATAATGCATTATACAGGTGTTACAGAAATTTTCCTTTGCATAATGAATACATAACACAACTTCAGAATATTACACCTGTAGCTTTGTAATTAACCATGATGGTAAACTTAAGATACTCATGACAAAATTAAGATCACAAAAAGTTTCCATGTACGTATGTATGTATTAATTTATTTGTTTGTTTGTTTGTGTGGTATGTAATTTTAGAGTTAACAGACTGTCAGAGTTTATTATCCAGGCCAAAACAACAAAATCTGGAACTAGTTTCCAAATTAATATAAAAAGGCCATTCAGATCTGTAAGGATGCCACTCACCTTCTCAGATATGCATTTCAGATTCTTCTAAAATGAACATTCTGATCTGTCTATTTATGTCTTTTTACACCAAAATCAAATCTATATTCAATGACAAACTGAATAAAGTGTAAAGCATCAGTATGATCCGAATGCTGCAGAGCTCAATACTCAAACATGACGCTGTCCACTGCCTGTGGTGCTGAAATCCTCCACTCAAGTACGTCTGTTTCCACATTAAAACTGGATTCAGCTCAAAACAATTACTAAAACGGAAGTGATTTAGAACTTTCGACAGCATTACAGCCCCCCCTTGAATTTTTATTAGGTAATGGCCTGCAGATGAGCCAAGAAAGGTCGCTTGTACAACACTACTCAAGGACATCGTGATCTAGCGAAGTAAACAGTCAAGATCACGTGCCGCATAATAGGACAGAAAACGAATTTATCAAGGTACTTTTGTTCAGTGCGAATGTAATGTAAACAAGGGCAATTCCGGCTGGGTATTGATGACAGGGCGTTTTCATATGCTCCCGTGCGGCCAAACACCGCATGTGCATGTCATTTTGAAAACGTGACTTGATGCAGCCCAGCGGACACGCGAGCTCAAGGAAAACACGAGAACCTCACTGGCACTGGCACTGCCAAGCGGACCAGTATTTACATACTTCCCTAGAGAGGTTCAAACGTATAATGCATGTGTTATGAAATATTGTAAACAATAACAGTAGGTCATTTCATATATCATTTGACATCAGCAGGCCACAGCACTGACCTGATGGAGAGCAGCTCGTGCAGCAGATACGCAGCCGCAGCCAGCAGGGCACCTCCGGTGATGTAAAGCGTCTTCCTCCACCAGGAATCCGATACCAATGCCGACATGATCCCGCCGAAATCCTGCACAGGGACGGCTACTATGTACCCATAAAATAAGTGACGCTCATCAGAGCCACACAACCCGAGGGACGGGCTCTGATTCCGGCCAAGATCAACCACGAACGAGCGGGAGGAGGCGAAACCCGCGACCCAGTACATTCTCTCTCTCCCCCCGCTTCCTCCAACGAATCCTGCGCCACTTCATTTATCCATATAAATACGGACAAATGTTACATGGTTATGTGTTATGTCGATCTCGTAAAGCAAAAGAAAAGCATTTTAACGGGATTTGGCTCCCGCGCGCAGCTCCGCATCCTCCTTTGTTGCTGTGCTGGAGCTGAGTGACGTCACGACGCATCACACAGGGAAGCTATAGGCAAATAAAACACATTCAGGTTTTTATTAAACTACAGACGCAAACCTAAACAAAATATTTATTTATATATATGACCCTGGACCACAAAACCAGTCTTAAGTGTCAATTTTACGAAATTGAGATTTATACACCATCTGAAAGCTGAATAAATAAGCTTTCAATTGATGTATGGTTTGTTAGGATAGGACAATATTTGGCTGAGATACAACTATTTGAAAATCTGGAATCTGAGGGTGCAAAAAAATCTAAATATTGAGAAAATCACCTTTAAAATTGTCCAAATGAAGTTCTTAGCGATGCATATTAATAATCAAAAATGAAGTTTTGATATATTTACAGTAAGAAATTTATTTTTGGCAAAAATCTATAATTTTGACCCATACAATGTATTTTTGGCTATTGCTACAAATATACCCCAGCGACTTAAGACTGGTTTTGTGGTCCAGGGTCACACACACACACACACACACACACACACACACACACACATATATATATATATATATATATATAGTTAAGATGCAAAAGCCTCAAAGTGCCGCCTGAAATTTCTAAAATGAGCATTTTTCTCAAGCTCCTATGTTTATGTTCAGTTAGGAACCTATTAATTGCCATTAATGTGGAGTTATTCAACTAGGAGCCTGAGAAAAACGCTCACTTTATAGGAAAATTTCAAACGGCACTTAGAGGCTTTTGCGTCTGAACTAATGTAATTATAAAATGTATGTATATGTGTGTGTGTGTGTGTGTACATACTGTATACAGTGTATGTTGCTGAATTATTTCCATTAATTTACCCATAAATTAGATTATGCATGCAAATACATTATGAATATCTATCTATCTATCTATCTATCTATCTATCCATCTGTCTGTCTGTCTGTCTGTCTATATTAGTGCTGGGCAACTGTCTGATAAATGACTGAATGTAAAAATATATATATATATATATATATATATATATATATGTGTGTGTGTGTGTGTCTGTATATATACATATATATACATACAGTGCCTGTAAAAAGTCTTCATACTCTTCATACTTCATTTTTATTCCCATTTTATGTTGCTGCCTAATGTCAAACTGCTTTAAATTACTTTTTTTCCACATCAATCTACGCTCCATTCACCATAATGACAAAGCAAAAAACAGGTTTTTAACATCTTTGCAAATTTATGCAATGGAATCATTTAAGTGTTTTATGTTTAATAAGTAATCGTACCCTTATCTGGGATAGTTGAAATTTAGCTCAGGAGCATTCATATTGCTTGTAGAAGTTACTACATTTCGAGTGAAGTTAACCTGTGGCAAATTCAATTGAATGGGTATGATTTGGAAAGGCACACACATCTTCATAAACAGCTGAAAATACTCAGGTAAAAAAAAAAAAAAAAACTACCTGTAGAGCTCAGAAACAGGTTTGCGTCAAGCCACACATCTGGGGAAGAGTTCAGAAAAAAATTCTGCTGCATTGAAGGGTCACAGAAGCTTGTAGTCTCTGTTACCCTTAATGGAAGAAGTTTAAAACAAACAGGACTCTTCCTAGAGCTGGCCTCCTGGCCAAACTGAGCAATTGATGTAGAAGGGCTTTGGTTAGACTGGTGACCAACAACCTGATGGTCACTCTAGTTGAGCTCCATGATCATATGTGGAGATCTGGGCTTTAAGGCGGTGTGGCAAGACTCAATCCTCTCCTCAGTTAAGACACATGAAAACCCACTTGGAATTTGCAAAAAAGCACCTAAAGGACCCTCAGACTCTGAGAAACAAGATTCTCTGGTCTGATGAGCCTCAATTCTAAGCATCACATTTGAAGGAAACCAGCTCTGCTCATCACCTGCAGAGTGCCATCCCAAAAGTAAAGTGTGCTGGTAGCAGCCTCATGCTGTGGGGCTGTTTTTCAGCGGCAGTGACTGAGGGACTCATCAGAGTAGAAGAAAAGCTCAATGCGCCAAAATATTGAGATAGCCTTAATGAAAACCCAGTCCAGAGCATTCAGAACCTCAGACTGGGCAAAAGGTTCACCTTCCAACAGGACAATGACCCTAAGCACACATCAAGAGTGGCTTATAGACAACTCTGTGAATGTCCTTGATTGGCCCAGCCAGAGCCTGGGCTTGAACCCAATCAAATATTTCTGGAGAAACCTGAAAATGTGCATCTACACCCATCCAACCTGACAGAGGTGAGAAGAAGAATGGCAGATAATTGCCAAATTCTGATGTGCAAAGCTTGTCACATCATACCCAAAAAGACTTGACTTGAGGCTGTAAAGGTGCTTCAGCCAAGTACTGAGTTAAGGGTATGAATACTTATGCAATGTGCTTATTTCAGTTTTTTTATTTTTAATAAATTTACAAAGTTGTGACAGTTCTGTTTTTGCCTCGTCATTATGGTGTATGGAGTGTAGGCTGATATGGAAAAAAAGTAATTCAAAGGAGTTTAACAAAAGGCTGCAACATAAAACATGAAAAAAACAAAGGGATATGAATACTTTTTATAGGCACTCTAAATATATATATATATATATATATATATATGTAAAATGTATTTGCATGCATAATGTACAATAATAAAAAAAAAAAATCAATGTTCTGATAAATCTGGATAAAATAATACATTGAAATAGTTGTCAATTTATAATAAATACATCTCTAAGGATGTTCTTGAAATACAGAATTGTTCAGGCTGAATAAAACACCCTCTCAATGACAACACGATTGTTTTCATTTTATTAATTACCTACACTTTTAAAGTGCCAAGTCACAAATCATTATGTAATTCACTTTTTCTGTTTGACCTCAGACACAAATCAACCAAAGAGCAACACCACAAAACACAGAAGTAAATGGCTCTTAAAATACATTAAAGAATCTTTGAAATGACATGTGGCTTGTGATTGTGGCATGTGGATCAAAAGTGCTTCAATCTCAAATTCTCATCTTAACAAGAGCTTTACAAAAATGTTCTATGAATCATGCCTCTGATGCAAAATGTTTTATCAAGGAACACAATGATTGTTACTGGTTCAGCAACTCTTCACTATGCAACATATTTTGAGATCTTGAGTGTGGGTTATTTATCTATTCTCGAGCAGGTGAAGTCTGTTTGATAGCATTTCCACATTATAATAGCTCAGCTGTAACTTGTGGCTCGACCTGGTTCATCCACATTCTCACTCTCAGCCCAGACCCGGTCAGGCTGGGGTTCTTCTTTGCGTTTGATTGCATGCAACGCATAGTTGATGGCCGTGCTCTGCTGCCAGCTCCACGCTCCTGTGAGAGGATTGTACATCATGCCTCTGATAGCCTCCACAAAGAAACCAACTGGAATACAGTGCGACAGAAAGATGGTAAAAAATTCTGCTGTACAATAAACACTGTAGCAGTGGAAAAATAGATCATATTGAACCATTAAATAATATATACCAGGCTTTTCCAACAGTAGCTGTTATTAAAACAGCAAAGGAGATCCGTGATAGAAAAGTGGAGGGGTAATACCCAGAAACTGATCAATGAATGATAGTGAGAGAAAAATGGAAGACAGAGGCTACACTCACAAGACTCCAGAAGTCGTTCCAGATCCTCTGGGCTGATGAACTTCTCCCAGTCATGAGTTCCACTCGGAACAATCCTTAACAGCCGCTCTGCTGCCACAATCCCAAAAACGTAGGACAAGTTGGTTTTGTTAAGAGTGGTGATGAAAAGAGAGCCACCGGGCTGAAAAAAAAAAACATAATACATTACATACATAAAAATATTACAAATATTAGTTATGCTATACATTAGTACTTTAATGTTTTTTTTAAACATTTTATAGTTTAATAGAATTTTATTTACACTATAATAGGGATATGACATAAATTGTGCAAAAAGACCCTTTAAGTGTTCCCTCTTTGAATTAAATACGTTTTATTATATTTAAAATAAAATATCAATATCTTAAAAATGCATATAATAAATATCAGAAATTAATATATATATATATATATATATATATATATATATATATATATATATATATTTATTTTCTTATTTTAATATATATTTTAATATAATTTTATATATATATATATATATATATATATATATATATATATATATATATATATATATATAAGTTACCTATTCAGTGATTTTTCTCAATTCTAAATAACAAACCATCTAAAATGAAGCTGAAGAGAAAAGAAAAGAAAGCAAAACAGAAACTGACTGATGAAAGTGGCTGGATGTCACAGCATTAGGAAAGATTATGGGGATTTGGAGTAACTCTTCTTGCCCTCTGACACACTGACCCAAGAGATTAAATCAGTCCATTCAGTTCTCTTTGCTGGGAATCCCACTGTTACTTTTGTACTATTGTCATGTTTCAGATGTCAGTGATGATGTGACACACCTTCAACACCTGCTGGCAACAGCTGGCAAAGGCGTCCAGGTCAGCCAGATGTTCCACCACCTCAGATGCCACTACAGCATGAAATCCCTCTACCTCCTCCTCAGCGAGATCCTCCAGGGTGCAGGCCTGATAGCGAACTCTCTCTCGTAGATCAGGATCATAGGAGGAGTGCAGCTCTGCGGTCCGCACACTGTCCTCCACTGGGTCGATTCCCAGGACGTCTGCTCCTAACCTCCCTAGTGGCTGAGAAAGGTTAGTGCTACTTTGTTTTTTGATACTCATGTTTGACAGCATCCACAGCAGGGTTATTGTTAACTTTAACTAAAATTGCTACATATTGAAATAAAACTGACAAAATAAAATATTAATATTAGATGAAAAACAAACTAGAAATGTTGCCCTGGCAAATGTACTGAAATGCATTTCATTTAAAGTACTTAATTGACTAAAATAAACGTTTAAGTTAAACAGAAATATTTAAATAATAATAATAATAATCAAATGACAAAGTAAACACTATAATAGCATTAAAAATATTAAAATAACACTAACCCACAGGAGTTAGTAATACTAGCAATTTTTCATTGCTGATTTTGGATTTGTATGGTAAACATTTTAATGGAAAAGAAAATTGGATGTTAAACTTCTTTAAATGTAAAAACACAGTAGTGCACAACAACAACAATAACAAAACTGCACATCGCCCTCTGCTGGTCATTCAGGGCAGAATTTCAGCAATAGGGCTGCAGTAACCATTCAATTGTCTGTACCACTGATGTGCCCTAAAGGGGATCTTCCGACAGAAGCTTTTGCATGACAGGACACTCAAGAGACATCGTGCTCACCAAAACACAACAATGACACATCAGGCAAAGAGACAGCCTGGAGAAAGTGTTTATCTCAGCGGAGGAAATCACTGGGCGTGAAGCTGTCTGTTTTAATCGTGTAGTTCAGTTGGTAGGTTTTCAGTTATCATTTGTGGCCAGCTAAAAATAATCATGCATGTTATAAACCTAACAAACATTAGACCAGCTTTACACTGCTACCACACCCAGACCAGATCTCAAATAACAAAATACTATACAGTAAACTGAAAAACTGTACTTGGACTAACCAGTGCAACTAGCTCAATATTATCCATAGTCATTTTCATAATTAACACTAGTTACCTCACTCAGCACACCTCCACCACAGCCGACGTCCAGGATTCTGAGTCCAGCCAGAGGTTTGCCCAACTGCCGCACGCCGTGCACATTCAACAAATTATCCCTGAAAATGGGGTCAAAGGTCACAAAATGAGGTTAAGAAGGCATTAGGCTAGAAAACACGTCACCTCTGGTCATGCAGAATTTTGAAAACATGTACATCAGACTGACGTGAAACAGAAAATCCAAAGCTAATCACAGAATGCAATTCCACAATGCACTTCCTGAGTCACAAACACATCTTACTGCTAGTCCCTCTGGCTAGACACATGTCTCTGACATCCTGAAGCAATCGTACATCCTCACTGCTCGCTGGACCTAAGAGCAATAACCTCACGATCTTCCCCAAAAGCCTGGACAGACCGTGCAGACCAAATCAGCCCGAGGTGCTCACTGCCAATCCGGTTAACTCAGCCCACCTTTGCCAACAAACCCCATCATCTTCGAAGGAATCCCCTGCCTGATCTCTAGAAAACACACATTTCTCAAGTACAACGTAATAACCAGCAACAGCACAGAGGTCCCTCATTTAAACAAGCCCCCGGGGCACCGCCATATACGCTGTACACTACAAACTGATCCCGTGTTCATGGAAGGGGAAGAAATTGTGCACAGGATGATTCCAGGAGGCGAGGGGAAAGGCTTACAATGACAATCACGATATCCATCCTGACCTTCTTGGAAACAGCTGCCGAGAGAAGAATCGCAGACATGCTGAATAAACTCTAACTGCTGTCCTCATCCTTTCACCCTAATTGCCATTACCTGGACATGGGACAGACGCTTCTGTTTTTCTATCTCTGGATATGCTAATACTATTGATAGAACAGCCTGACTTGGATTAACAGAAATGATTCAGATACGATTATTATCAAGACATTTTTTTGAAAGAAATTAATACTTGTATTCAAGGAAGGATGCATTAAATTGATCAAAAGTCTGTTTCAAATAAATGCTCTTCTTTTGAACTCTCTATTTATCAAAGAATCCTGGGGAGAAATATGGATCAAAATTCAGCTCTGCAACCACAGGAATAAGTTAGACTAATACAGAAATACATAAAAATAGAAAACAATTAGTTTCAATTGTAATAATATTTCACAACTTTATTTTATTTTCCCAATGTATTTTGAGCAATTAAATGCAGCTTTACTGAGTATAATCTCTTAAAAGACATTTTAAAAATATTACCGACCCCAAACATTCAATTTAAGTTGTATGTGTGACATGCCATACTCCATATAACAGTATTCTTAGCAAGGGATGCACCAATATAAAAAATCTAGCCAGAATAATTATTACATTAAAGACAAAATTATGGAAGCCCTTTTCTGCCGCTGAATAATAAAAAAAAAAAAAGATCATTACAACTTTTACTTTTTTTTTCTAAAGATATAAGATATAAACTCGCAGTTGTGAGTTATAAAGTAAGTATTGCTTTTAAATTTGCGAGTTTAAATCTCACAATTTTGGGGAAAAAAAAAGAAATTGTCAGAAAAGTCAGAATTGCAAGATGTAAACTTGCAATTGCTAGAAAAAAGTCAGAATTGTGAGATAAAAAGGTCGCACCACTTTACCTAAATTCATTACTTCAGACTTATGTGCCCTCTAGAAGCTTGCGTTCTGCGAGTGAACGCCGCTTTATTGTGCCATCCCAAAGAGGCACAAAATCACTTTCACGGACTTTTAAATGAAATGTGCAGGTCATTCCACCAGATGGGAACATCTCAATCCGAGCAGCTGAGTCCTTAGCCATCTTCAAGAATTGGCTAAAAAAACATATTCTTAAAAAAAAAAAACCTAACACTAGCTTCTCTAATCTTTCTTTTTGTATTCTGTTTTCTTTTTATTATATAATTTAAAAAAAACCTTGCTACCATGTACTGTGTTAAGCTAACTGAAACTTGTTATAGCACTTGCATATTGCTTTTTTGTTGATTTTGATTGCTTCCATTGTCCTCATTTGTAAGTCGCTTTCGATAAAAGCCTCTCCTAAATGACTAAATGTAAATATATTCAATTTTTAGAGATTAAGCATTAGAAGACAGAAAATGCCAGCTAAATGTCAAAATAAAAGGTAATGAAAATGCACAGTTAAATTTGCAATATCATCCAATATCAACAAATCAAATATTGGCCGAAAACTGATATTGCGCATCCCTAATTAAAACAGTATATTGTTCATTCATAAATTTTTTAAATTAAGCTATTATGCATAAAACATTTGGCATCACATTTACTAGCAGTACTTTTACACATTAATGGGTCTCATGGAAAATAAGACCATTTAAAATGATCTGGTAAAAGCAAAAAGGTGCAGAAAAACGGAGATCTTAGCTTAAAGATTTATATTAATGTATAAGGTAAATATACATTCTAGTAACCTAATTGTTAAACAATATTATAGTGATACCATGGGACTTTTTTCGTTAGATGTACACACCGTATGAAAGGCACTCTCAGGTCATTCATGGAGTGCAGGGCTGCAAACTCCCCCTGTAAATCCCACCACTTGCTCGCCATGGCCTGAAACTTCCGCACCTCGGCGGGGTCGAGAGTAGTCTGGGAAACCGGGCGGACATTTAGACGGGGCAATCTGCGGGAGAGGTCGTTATGATTCTCTGCTAAACAAAAACCCAGTACCCAGGAACGAGTAAACTGGAACACTGGCCGATTAACAATAAAACATGTATTTAATTGCATGCACTCTTGTTGGGTTGAGAAATCAGTCTCACCCGTTTGACAGCTGATTCTTCTGTTTGTGATGCAGACACAACGACCAGCTGCACAGAGACCGCACTGCTTTCCCTCTGGAGGACACGCTTCGGGTTAACGGGCATTTAAACGCAGATTCTGCCAACAGCCCAAAAGCTAATCGTGCTAATTTCTTGGAGTACATAATTGCATTTTACTGCGTCACATGTATCTTAAATCTTCACTGACTTCAGTCAGTAAATCCAATGTGACCGTGGCGTGCTCGCTGAACTTCTGACCGAGCAGAAACTCAAGCATGGAATCAAACGTTCCTATCCTATATAACAGTATGACGAATATATCGACTTTTTTTTCCAACTGATTAACTTTTAAAACGATTAATAAGCTGAAAAGGGGAATACGTTTTAAATTAAACCAGAAATCTGCAACCACAACATACAGTGTGTTCTTGACCTCAAATCCACTTAACATTCCCTGTTCTCCACGCACTTCTCAAAGAAAAAAATAAATTAAAACTGGTCTGTCCCCTCTCCTTGTACTTCCACTTTAAATGAATTTCAGACAATTTCTTTAAACACTTTTCAAGATATTATTAAGCAGTTGAAACCTACTACATGTTCGCAAGACATAATTCCCACACGGTTCTTGCTCCAGGTTTTAGATGTTGTTGGGCCAAGTATTTTGGGTATAATAAACAAGTCTCTTTT
>JAFVLL020016417.1:0-109155 GCA_021397915.2 Tor tambroides
TCTGTTCTGCCCGAAGTACTCGGAGATGCCGCCACCAAGCGTTTGATAAGGATGTAATCTAACTAATTCGTCATAAGTAAAAAAAATAAAAATAATAAAAATAATTGTTAATTGATTCTAACTAAAATCGCTGTTGTTAGCACTTAATATTTCTGTAGTACAGCCAAACAGCGTCGATCATTCATAAAAACGTATATAAAAGAATGCTCATGCGCAAACGTCTACACCAATAAGCTCTGCTGTATTATAAACCAATGAAATTGGGGGTGGGCGGAGCGACACGTGTCGCCCCACCTTAATGTGTCGCCCCGCCCCATCATCCAGGGTGCACGCTGGGGCTACTCGATGAATCTGATAGCTTGAGGTGCACCGTTGTGCCTCAGGTTACAGATGATCGCTTTATTAGTGCGATTGTTACTAACAACATCAAAACTCTATCGACAACGAAAGACTGATATATGAAAAATATGTCTTATGAGCAGGTGCGTTGTGACTTGTTGAAATCAGTTGTTTTAAAATCCTGTTTGGCAACGTTGACGATGGACATAACAATTGCTATTCCTATCAAATAACGGTGGAAACTATTGGGCTATTTATAGGCAAATAGACCAAAGTAGTAGCTAGTTTAAAGATTGGCATTGTTACCAACATTTACATTGCTTTGTAGGAAGCAATGCAGAGCAAATGTGATGCTATGCAGACTATGTTGATTCTTTTCTTACGGGTACTAACAATTTCCCTTTTTGCCTGAAGATACTTTTCAGTTTGATGTTCATTTGTCATTTGGCTTCAAGCTACTTTCACTGCAAATATTAGTAGCCGGACATTTTTTCCTTTTTTACGGATATGACGCCAACACGCATGGCTGAATAAAAGTATGCAGTTTCCCGGAAATCCATCTCGACAACTCTAAAATATAAAAAATTATTATAGGCTTACCATAGTGATTTAGGGTAAGCCAGAAACACAGTTTGGAAGATAGTTTTGTGACTGGCTCATTATTTAATTATTTGGAAGTTAGGCCTACATAGTGTAGCTTTAAAGTATTTGGTTTGGCATAAAATAAATGTAAAAAAAAAAATACAAAATGAAACATTCAATAAAATAAAAAAATAAATATCAACACAGTGTATTACCAACTTGGCAGAACCTCCCACTGTAATTTTCAGGACATTTGCATGTGAAACTGGCTCTGGTATGGCCTTTAACACAGTTTCCTCCATTTAGACAAGGACTTGGTTCACAAGCAGAGGCTAATATTGCAAACATAAGTATAAAAGCATGTAAAAAGACAAACTGAATAACATTTTCAGGAGGACAGAAAACAAGTAGCAATTCACTACAATCTGACATCATAAAACTTTTAATGAACTCATTCATAAAAATCACTAAAATCACTCTTTACTACTGAAAGAAACACTGAAAGTAGATCATTTGGAAATTGGAAACAGAGATGCTTACCTTTCTTGCACTTAGGGGCCCTATAGGGGGGGTGGCATTTGCATTCATAAAATGGGGCCTTTTGAGTTCTGACACAATCACCATGACCACACTTCACTTTCTTACACACGTTCCTCTCTGGAAGATCCCAACAAGAAAACACAAGAATGATACTCACTCTTACTGATTAATAATTATTATTTGGTACAGCTTATTGAGAACTCACCATCCTGACACTTTTTGCCAATGTAAGGCTCTTTACAGATGCACTTGAAGCCACCACTTTCTATGCCCTCGCATACTCCGTTGTTCTGGCATGGATTTGGATCACATACTTCTACAGAAGTATTAAACATGCGTACATATGTTTATGAGCACCAAACTGAACCCCTATAATACATTTGCCCTGTCTGCTTAAGTACTTAAGTTCTTGCCTGGTTCATCAAAGAAGGAAAAAATCCAATCAACGGTTTCATTAATTTCTGCTGAGGATATTTCCTCTGTTGTGTCATTAACAGCATAGTCGAATATTTCTGTCAAGGGGGCAAGAGAGAAATAATAATAATGTGAGCATGCAACAATCTTGCAGACACATACAGTAAATGGACACTAGATAATATAAGATTCTCACCATCAACAAAACTGAAAATGTCATCCAACAGACCCTGAAACAGTTGACACAGTTTCAATCTAATAGTGTAATATCGGCCAGTTAAACATCTAAGGTGAACTATTATGAAGAATTTTACATGGTTACATATCGGTGCTGCTTGGACTGGCAAAGTGAGGCCAGAAATGCCCATCAGAAGCAGAATCACTGGAAACATGATTTCAGGAGTTAAAGATGCACAATCCAACACCACAAAAGTCTCTTGTCTATAGTGTTGGCAGTAGATATATTGACCTGTATGTGGGTAACCCCTGGACCCTTTTCTCTGCTTACTATCTAGCAATCATTATCTAACAGCATTGATTTTGTGTGTTCTGGCCACACTACAGATATGCATTAAAACTGTTTTCTGGTTCAATTTTAATGTGGACCGATGTGTATATATCATTCTCTCATTCAACCCTATAAATCAACAGGTGTGTTAATTTATCTGAATATTATTTAAAGCTATATGACAAGTCCCTGATATTCCCTCATTTTATGTGCTGATTTTTGTGGGACATATGCTGTGAAACAAATTTAAACATAGAAAATGCTGTAAAAAGGAAATTCACTATTCTTGTTTAGCCAATAATTATTATTAATGCAGCAATTCAATAAATTATCAATACAGTATCAGTAATAATATTTATTTAACATTTCATTCTTACACATGGCATTATGATGTGAATTCTGTAATCTTTGGCTCTAAAAAAAGAAAACATCCCACAACGATATTGGATGCTGTATTTGCACATAGATGCACAGTCTCTTGATGAATTCTTTGTCTTTCTACTATTAAATATCAAGCAAAGTGTCTATGCAAACGAGCACCTTCTAAATACACTGTGAATTACAGATTGATTTATATTCATCAGGTCATTTACCCGGCAGAGTTTACATTATGATAAGACTGACGTAAAATGTCTTCACTACTGTTTTAGACAACAAGTGACTACACAAAAAAAGAATTTACATTTATGGTATTATCAAAATATATAGGGTCTATAATTAGCTTTTATTTTTGTGGATAAAGTAAATACCCAAATGAATGACATCTGAGAAAAAAAATAAAAAAAATTATATATACACAAAATTTGAAAAAAGTCGACATTGTTAAAAACAGTATCATCAAACATTTCCAAATTGGTGCATACTCTATAGAATTATTAGACATTACACTCAAACAGATTTCAACAGATTAATTTTTTTATTTAAAAGAGGAGAAATGGATCAGTTGACACTGGAGTGCAGAAGTTCATTCTCAGTATATACAGCATGAGAGATAAATATTCAGAGCTCACTCACAACTGCTCAAAACACGTCAGTATTAACTTGTAAATGCATTCAAGTGCAAGTGGCAAACTTAATGCTATCAAAAAGTAAAAAGGTAAAAAAAACACTGTACCTTAAAAAAAAAAGTGTCTCTTGCATTTCATTTATATTTTCAAGAATATGATATGGTCACCAGTGGTAATTATCTGAGAACCATAATGGGGATTAAATCCAAACACTTCATATAAATTTTGTTCACATTCACAGAAACCCAGCGGAATCTTTTTCTCTCTCTCTAGGTGCACTATGATTGTCAGATGAAGGGAGGCAACATCTCAAAACACTCCACATACTCAATGGCACACAAACACTCACTCACTCTCTTGCACTCTTATTTATGGGCACTGCCATCATGCCAGTCCTGGAATATCAATCCCATCAGTCCACTTCCAGTGTGAATCACACATGCCCAGTACAAGTCCTCCACTCCTACACATCAAGAGATCTATGCTCTCTACGGAGCAATTAAGCGCTAACACTATAAATGGAGTATCCAAGAACAGCAGAACATGTCAGATCATTGAATCCAACACCAAACTGTCTCTCAGTCCAAACTCTTTCATTATTTCAAATTCCACCTGCACCATCCTCTATGACCACTAGGAGTCAGGAGTTACATTCATTGACTGTAGTCAATATGGAGGGTATTTTTTTTCCCCCCATCAGTAGCAATGACCAGTTCACCACATCAGTGCATCTCCTCTATAGTTAAGGCACAATAATGTCCTTTTTTAGTGTTCTCCCCATAATGAGTTGGCCTGTAGTGGTCTGGGGTAGTTGGGGATTGTTCTTGTTCAAATGTGCAGTTCATGTGTACTCAGATTTGCGAATGTAGTTGGATGGGATGTAACCCCTCCGTCCTGCTGCCTCCCCCAGCCACCACTCCTGGTTGCCATTCATGTCCTGGAACTCAAGGATTCGGACTCGCTGATTGGCTGAAATGCTGAGCTCATTTGCACATCGTGCACTGAAGGAGTAAAGAGCGTAATATATCTGAAAGAAAATATAAAGTAGGAAAATTAATATTAATAATCACTGATAAGAAGTAAAATCAGTTTAGTTATTTTATTATATAATAATATTATAAACTATGGCCAGATTTACTAAACAGTGCAAATTAGCGTTAGAGTGCAACTCCATTAAAGCGCCGATGGGAGGGGAAAATTCTGCGTGTGATTTACTGACAATATGCACATTAAATAACACCGACGCAGCCAGATCTTTTCCACAATGACCAGCGCAATCTACCAAGAGCAGCGCAAATTAGCGCCTGCTTTAAGACATGCTTTATTTGGGCGTTAAATAATGGCGCAAATACAAGTAATTTGACCAGCGCAAACATTAGTAAATTGCATTGGGTGATTCATTTTAATACTCTCCTACCATAAATTGTGCGTCTGAAAGGGAAACTCTTACAAATGCATAAGCAATAAGGCCAGGCACAAAAATAACTGTGTCCACACCTTTTCAGCGCTAATTTTTCACTGCGCGTCTTTAGGAAATCCTGACAGTACTATTTTAGCGGCAAAAGACAGTTTGCACATAATTTTATGATTAAATATTATTTATTATTATTAATGTATAAGCCAAATTGTTGATGAACATGGTGGTGTATGAACAACAGATGGTTTTAAAGTCAACATGAAATCAGAACTCTTCGTGCAGGGGAAGTCGTGGCCTAATGGTTAGAGAGTTGGACTCGTAATCGAAAGGTTGCGAGTTTGAGTCTCGGGCCGGCAGGAATTGTCGGTGGGGGGAGTGAATGTACAGCGCTCTCTCCACCCTCAATACCACGACTGAGGTGCCCTTGAGCAAGGCACCGAACCCCTAATTGCTCCCCAGGTGCTGGAGCAATGGCTGCCCACTGCTCTGTGTGTGCGTGCGTGCGTGCGTGCGCATTTGTTCACTACTCACTGTTGTGTGTGTGCACTTGGATGGGTTAAACGCAGAGCACCAATTTCGAGTATGGGTCACCATACTTGACAATACGTCATGACTTGTTTTTTTTTGTTTTTTTTTTTTAAAAAGAACTGAACCTAATAATATGAAGAACCTTAGGTGTCAAATAATGTGGTTTAATTCATTTATTATAAAAAATTATACTTAAATTAATATTTAAATTATACTTAAAGGGATAGTTCACCCAAAAGTGAAAATTCTGCCATCATTTACTCACCCTCAAGTAGTTCCAAACCTGTATGAATGTCTTTGTTCTGCTGAACACAAAGGAAGATATTCTGAAGAATGTGGGAAACAGAGCAGTTCAGGAGCACCACTGACTTCCATAGTATTTTTTTTTCCTACTATGGAAGTCAATGGTGCCCCAAAACAGCCTGGTTACAAACTTTCTTCAAAATATCTTTCTTTGTGTTCGGCAGAACAAAGAAATTCATACAGGTTTGGAACTACTTGAGGGTCAGTAAATGATGACAGAATTTTCATTTTTGGGTGAACTATCCCTTTAAAGTATATTTTATATATATATATATATATATATATATATATATATATATAAAATTTACATTTAAAATCTTACATTTCCAAATTAC
The DNA here is from genome assembly GCA_021397915.2 of Tor tambroides. Lineage (NCBI taxonomy): Eukaryota > Metazoa > Chordata > Actinopteri > Cypriniformes > Cyprinidae > Tor > Tor tambroides. The sequence continues at coordinate 5,974 of JAFVLL020016417.1, forward strand.
TATACAGTTAAATTATTAATCTGTACATAAAATGTTTAAAGATCAAATGTTGCAATAACTTTAATAACTAAAAAGATTTTCAACATGAAGACAAAACTAGACCTCTTAAAATGAACAAAAAAAAATGTTAAGTGATAGTTTAATTATTATACATTAAATTATATTACAACTTATTTTTGTTATTGAATTTAATTTGAAATGATTTCAAATGATTTCAAATAATTTCATTTATTCAATATGTATACAACATTGTTTTACATTAAAATGTTATATTCTCATTTGTTTAAATCTAAAATGTATCACATTTTGGAAGTAAAACAGGTTGCGACGGTCATTTTATGTTTACTTTAAGCAATCACTGAACCCTGGAGTAATTTAGTTCTGTTTATAATATAACATACCTGGTGTCCATCTATCTCAGGTTCAGGCTCTGGATCTATATACTCCTCAGGAGGGTACTGTGGCCTTCTCTGCTGTACAGAATACTCTCCGTTTTGTCTCTGCTGTGAGCCGTAAGCACCACGCGAGTCGTGGTACCTCGAAGATGGTTCATGTCTGGAGTTCTTACTGGAGGGACAAGAATCTGTCTCGGAGAAATCTGAAGGGTCTCTGTGATTGGTAGGAGGGTTTTTATCAGGGTCTAAAGAGTCTCTGTGATTGGTGGAGTTTTGGTAGGAGGGCTCTGAGTTTTCCCTGTTATTTCGACAGGCGGTCTCAGACAGTTCTTTATTATTGGGAGAGTTTCTGAAGGTGGGGTCGAGGGAGTCCCTCTGACTGGAGGAAGAGTAGTTGGTTGAAGAAGGCTCTCTGTTTTTTCTCGGAGTGGTCTCTTGATTCGTGCGAGTGTGTGGAGGCATCGCCGTTGTGAAGCTGACAGTCGATGTCTCCTGGTTGAACGTCAGAGTGCTGTTACTATTCTGCCGTGAGAACATGGGAGAGGAGCCACCGTAGCCTGATTCATTTGATGATTGGCTCTCAATGGAAACATCCGACTGACTCCTGCGTGGATTGTAGGGCTTTAAGAAGGAGCTATACACAAAGCCCTTTGTAACTAAAGGAAAAACAAAAAAGACAGGTGTTTAAGCTAAATGTATTTTTGGAAATGCTGACATGTATAATCTAGAGATAATGCAATACAAACCTCCATTGTCTATTAGCCAGCGGTTCTGGCTGCCCATGGGGTCTTGCTGCTTGATGACACCCACTATGTCTCCCTCTAGTATGGACACGTCCAAGTCTTGTGCTGCGTTAAAATTTCTTTCAGCCTGGTAGAGTTTCTCTGGGCCATATCTTGCCAGAAGCCCCGCTCGGTGCTCATCCGTCTGTAGCACATAGTTGGGCTGCAAAATCAGACAGAAATGAGGAACAGAAAGATGAATAATGGACAGAATTCTGTCTTTTCTTCAACACTTTTGTCTGTGCCGCTGAAAAATATCAGTGTAAACCAACCTACAGTGGCTTGATGGTCTGGACTTTCAGACTGACTAGTGTCCAAAACAGCTTAGAAAATGGCCTGATCAGATAACCACCTTGGTTTAATCTGTTTTTAATCTTGAATGTTTAAGATTAAAGGAGATTTAAAACGAATTAATATTATTGGTAATAAACATAGTATTCTTTATATACTATTAGTGTTTATTAATATTTTGAATTACCTTTTAAACTGAAATAAATTAAAGCTAAATAGAAATATTAAAAACTCTAATAAAAATGACAAAAGCATATAAAATTATTAAAATGTAAACAAGTAAAAATGAAATTGAAAATATAAAAATAAAAATAAAAGGTCATTCAAAATATTAATAAAATGACAAAAGCACATAAAATTATTAAAATGTAAACAAGTAAAAATGAAATTGAAAATATAAAAATAAAAGATAATTCAAAATATTAATAAACGCTAATTTATTAATATTTTGAATTACTTTTTATTTTTATATTTTCAATTTCATTTTTACTTGTTTACATTTTAATAATTTTATGTGCTTTTGTCATTTTTATTAGTGTTTTTAATATTTCTATTTAGCTTTAATTTATTTCAATTAGTTGCAAAGGCAATATTTCTAATTTTCATTTACGTTTTTTAAGCTTATGTTTTTAATCTAATATTTATATTTTATTTTAGATTTATTTCAATAAACTGTCTTTTTATTAGTTTTTAAAATATTTTATTTAGCTTTATTTTTAGAATTAATTTTTTTATTTCAGTTTTAATAATTTTAGTACTTCTGCTAAAACTTATTTTATTTCAGTTAGTTGCCAAGGCATTTAAGCTTTAAATCTGATATTTTTATTTTATTTTAGCTTTACTTCAATTAATGAATTTTTATTTTTATTTTTTATTTTTTACTGTTTTAGATAACACTGTTAAGAAGACCTGTCTGTTTCGGATCAGGCTGCATTAGGAAAACTCACAGGGCCTTGTTGTTTCTTCGAGTTCTGTTTCTCCAGAGTCTTCCTGTCAAAAGGTTTGCGTACAGTTGTTGTGGGAAGATTATCAGGAAAGAAACTGAAGCTCTGAAGTAAATCCAATACGCGAGTGTGCTCCTCTTGGAACAAGGACACCAGATTTCCTTCTGTACCACCCAAACCAGACAGCTAGAAAGATGTAAACACATAACATTAAGTTTAAAAGAATTAAGTAGGCCGAAATATTTCACAGGAATCTTATAGAGCATGATAAAACTATGTCTTCACCTGCAGCAGTGGAGTGAGCTCTCCTAGTGTGAGTGCAATGAAATCTCTCTGGGCCTGGGTGAAGCCCCTCACGCAGCTGGTGAACAGGTCTTCGGCTGCGCGGTGGAACTTGGGCAGCTCATCCAGCAGCTGGGCGTTCAGAGCTTCGTAGTTATTTCTCGCCGTCTGCAGCTCCTCCTGCACGCGCTTGTCCTTCAGCCTCTCGGCACGCTCCTTACAGTTGTCGTAGTCCAGCAGCTTGTCTCTACGTTTCTGGATCAGTTTGTGAGGACCGGCAAACATATTGAGCAGCTGGGTGAGAGGAGTGATGACTAGGGCTTCTGTCCTCTCCTTCTGCTCGAAGAAAGACATGTAGACATGCATTTAGAAAGAGCTGAGACATAATTCATGCCAATATCACGTGCTTAATTAAAATTAATACTGAATGGTGAAAAAATACAATAAGTGAAATAACTACTAGAAAAACTAAACAAAACATATGTATGGTTGCTTACTGCCCCAAGTCAAAAGAGCCTTTCTTCAGTGATATTTGTCTCTCTATTTGGCCCATTTTGTCATCCACCCAATGTAAATCAAAAGCCTATTCGCTTAGAAATGTGTTTGAAAACACTATTAACCAAATGTTAATAATGACCACTAAAAATGACTGATCGGTGCTTAAAGGGATAGTTCCCCCAAAAATGAAAATTCTGTCATTAAATACTCGCCCTCATGTTGTAATGAAGTTGGGCTCAGGTGGTTGTGCTGTGGGATGTGTTTCCCATACATTTATTTATTTGTGGCGACCCACCACGATATCAAAACGAAAAATCAAAAAAATCAAAACGAGGCGCGGGTGTTTTTACAGTATACCACTGTATTTCTGAAGGAAGGAATTTTCTATGTCATTTTCATTTCATCTTGCATGTTACACGCCTGATAAAGCAGCGTTTGTAAGCTCAGCGCTGCTTTGTGTACAGGCACTTGCATTTTCAATAAGTCCGTCTGATTTACACAGCAAACATATTTTGCTTGTTATCTGTAAATAATCTACTCTAGAGGGACTTAGCCATTGTTATTGATTCTATTTGGAAGTCTACCGGAAGTTAAGTTAGGGCTACAAAAGCGCGCATGCACAGCATCGTTTGTTTATGTCGTTGCCGTTGAAACCGTCTATAAAGCTACGAAAATACTTTTTATGCGCAAAGAAAACAAAAATAATTTCTTCTCTTCCGTGGTCACAAGAAATGTCACATGGACTATTTTACTGATGTCCTTACTACGTTTCTGGGCCTTGAATGTTACAGTTTCGTTGCTGTCTGTGCAGGGTCAGAAAGCTCTCGGATTTCATCGAAAATATCTTTGTGTTCCGAAGATGAACGAAGGTCTTATGGGTTTGGAAAGACATGGGAATGAGTAATTAATGACATGATTTTTTTTCTTTAATAAGTTTTTCACTATGAAAGGTAATGCGAGAAAATTTTGGTACTCACAAACTCTGTGAACTGTTTGTCGCTGATGCATCGATGCGCTCTTTGAAAACGTTCAGGGTCCATATGCTGTTGGCGTTCTGTGTAGATGTCACAGAAACTGATGGCGGACAGAACCTTTACTGAGGCTGACTCCTATTGGATATAAAAGGGTCAGGCAAAATTACTTCATATACTGAATCGAAAAGTGAATTTGATCATCACACAAAACAGGAAAAAACTATGGTGGCCCAGTAGTGCACAACACAACGAAATCTCCACAACACAACAAAATCGCCACAACACAATGCATAGGACTAATTTAATTTTATTGCGTTCCGTTATGTTGTGCTAATTTCATTGTGTAGCAGCTTGTCTCCATTGTGTTGTGCTAATTTCATTGTGTTGTGGCTTGTTTCTGTTGTGTTGTACTAATTTCGTTGTATTGCGGCTTGTTTCCATTGTGTTGTGGCTTGTTTCCGTTATGTTGTGCTAATTTTGTTGTGTTACGGCTTGTTTCCATTGTTGTGCTAATTTCGCTGTGTTGTGGGGTTGTTGTGCTAATTTCGCTGTGTTGTGGCTTGTTTTCGTTGTGTTGTACTAATTTCGTTGTATTGCGGCTTGTTTCCGTTGTGTTGTACTAATTACGCTGTATTGCGGCTTGTTTCCGCTGTGTGCTAATTTCGTTGTGTTGCGGCTTGTTTCCAGTGTTGTGCTAATTTCGCTGTGTTGTGGGTTGTTGTGTTAATTTCATTGTGTTGTGGCTTGTTTCCGTTGTGTTGTACTAATTTCGTTGTGTTGTGCTAATTTTGTTGTGTTGAAACTTGTTTCCATTGTGTTGTGCTGCGACTTTTTGCCGTTGTGTTGCAGCTTGTTTCCAGTGTTGTGCTAATTTCGCTGTGTTGTGGGTTGTTGTGTTAATTTCATTGTGTTGTGGCTTGTTTCCGTTGTGTTGTACTAATTTCGTTGTGTTGTGCTAATTTTGTTGCGTTGCAGCTTGTTTCCGTTGTGTTGTGGAGATTTTGTTGTGTTGAGCACTGCTGGGCCACTGTAAAAAAACTGACAACATGAATGGAAACATATGGGAAGATTAGTAAAGAACGTAGGCAGAGATCATTTCAATACCCTTATATGCTGCAGATAGAGGGAGATGTCCCTGATGAAGGATTTGATGAGTCGCTCCTGGAGTCTGAATCTTTTCTCTGCTTCATCAAAAGCTTCATCTTTGATCTAAGAAGGAATGAAGAGCAGTTTGGTTAACACCAATTCAACTGAATCTCTCAGTCCAGAAATTATGGTGTCATTAACAGCAGTGCCACTGTACCTGAAGTGAGATCCCAGTCAGGTGCTTTAATTGGCTGCTCACTCTGTTAGACTTCTTGATAATGGAGTGCATACTCAGCTTTGAGATCTTGTCAATGAGTCTGTCTTCATCGCCTTTGCGGTACTTCACCACTATAAACAACAGATGGTGCTGTTGAGTTATGGATCACACTCACAGCCAGATAGCAGACATCCTATCTCACAGACAGACAGAAAAATAGATAGAACAATAGACAGTCACATACCAAGATCCTTTCTCCTTTTGTATTCGTTGATATTGACGTTGATCTCTTTAATCGACATCACTGCCTCAGCGAGCTGCTTCCTGTCGTGGTGTGACTCAGGAGTGGTGTTGAGCAGCTCCATCAGGAGCAGGGGGTAACGCATCACTCTCTGTACCGGCTTTATCAAGAAGGAACCCAGATTAATGTAGTTTGTCTTTCCCCTGTGACAGAACAAAAGGGTGAGAGAGGGAGATAAAGTGAAAAAGTGATTTAGACACTCATCAAGGTAACATTCTTCACCTTCTTCTGATAGTAGACTGGGGTAACTGAACACACACATTGTTTTCATCCATCAGTTATCCACTGTTTCACTGTCAACCACCTTAAAAAGGGTTACAGTAGACACAGTAAGCTACTAAGTCATTCTAACAAAGAGTGCACACTTTCTGACTGATGGGATGAAAACAGAGGAGATCCAGATCCAGAGCTGAAGCATGATTTGGATGTTGCGGAATAGGATATTTCAAAACTAATGAATCTGGATTAAACATCATGAAGCAATAAGAGTATGTTTAAATAGCTGAACAACATACAAATCACTGCAAGTACATTTTTTTTGTCCTTCAGCAAATAACCCTGCTGTTATGTTGGTTTAATTGCTTTAAATACCACATCATGAGCTCAGAGATTGTAATAACTGTTTCACATGCCACCAGAAAGCATTTAATTGAATTGCCAGAAAAAAAATTACAAAAAAGCAGTTTAAAATATGAGGCAATTTTCCCACTGGGGTCATATTCTGACTCTAAAACATTGTTTTGCACAACTTGGATCTAATCTGTAGGGCTGGGTTAAAATAAATAAATAAATAAATATCTCTTAACCATGACCTTCATTTGAACGATTTGGTTTTTAATACATACAATCGACCAGTGTAGTCTGATTCACAAACACATTATTTTTATCTACCGGTTCTTTTTAGTGAATCAAAAACATACAATGTGATCAGTGTAGTGTGATTCACAAACAAATGACTCTTATGAACCGATTCTTTTGAGTGAATCAAAAACATACACTATTACTATAGTCAAAATTCCAGAAAAAAAAATTACATTTATTCCTTTAGCAGATGATTTTATCCAAAGTGACTTACAAATGAATAATACAAGTGATTTATCATAAAGAGGCAAATAAACATGAGAAGTGCTCATAATACAAAGTTTCAGACATCAAATTACTTGTGAACCGGTTTTTAATAAATAGTTCAAAATAACAATCAGTCTGAAACACTTCCTTGCACAATTTACAGCATTAACAGAGATTTTCTTTTTATATGCAAGAATATGAAGCAAAATGAGTGTAATAACTGAAATACACTCAAATGAATCAGTTGAATCTGATTCAATACCTATCTCTACTCGTTTGTGCAAATTTAAGTCAGAATATGACTCAGAATTGACAAAGAAATGATCACAAAACACACAGCACACACACAGAGCATAGAAGGCCCCCTGGTCACGCACAAACACAAGGAAAAAAGGGTAACGCAGGTTAATAAACATTCAGCATGCTGTCAGGTGCTTCACATGCAGTTGCTGTAGAGTTGCGTTAAACTTACCACTCACGGTATATCCCTCTGTCAGGGGAGAGGAAGAAAGAGAGAGAGGAGAGAAAGGGAACAAAACACAGTGTTGGGTTAAACCACCTCGGTCTCTTATTAGAAAGAAGCTAATGAGCTTACATATAATGTCCTTGTTTCACACAGCTTATTTTTAAAATAAAAGTCATGTCTTGCCATTATGCTGCAATGAACATGAATGCAGCGGGCAAAAGGGCAAGACGACAAACGTGAAACTAAAAAACTATTCGTGCACTTGATTAATAAGCTGCCCGTTGCTGGGGCAACTCGTGCCACGGGTGACCCGCTTTAGGCAAGCAGTAAGCCTCTGTGGGGCCTCCACTGGCCCCTCTCTGATCTCCCACTGAGAGGCAAAATGAAATGTCAGTCAGAGTCTAGTGCACTCAAGTGTGGAAGTTCAAAAGTAATAAAAGACACCAGACATTTTTCTTAAGGAGATTTTTAGAGGATTTATTCCTCTTTTTTATGGCTAGCTTCGTTACAGTAACATCCTGCCAGAGAATCAACATGTTGGCAATTTTTTCGACTGGATTCAGAGTCATTTGGGATAAAGCTAAGCCGTAGTCTTGGCAAAGCGCACATTCATTTCGCAAATGTCTCGATACTCTGGACAAACATCTCCATGTTCCCACTCCCTACTAAAAAAACATTTCTGGAACTTCTTGGAAATTCTGCTGAATATTTCCTTGTATTCTTTGCTTAAACTGGTAAAGCACTAAAGCAAATATCATGAACAAACTAAACTCTGTACTGACAGGAAGTGACCTAGCTTAGACGTAGATGGCAGTATAAATGTTTACAATAACAAACTAATCAAGAAATGCAGTTGCCACAGGCAAATTGTGTTTAAGTTCAAATAAAGCTTAAGTTATAACACTAGAGGAACAGGCCGGAAACGACTGGTGAAACCAACAAAGTGGCGAAACTAGGTGAGGCGCATTCCTCTCCCGCCATGCATTACTAATCCACAATAACAAAGATCTGAAAACTGAGAGACATAAAGCTGCTCTGTTATGCAAATAGACTAAAAGTTTGGCATCGGTAAGATTTTTCAATGTTTTCAAAAGAAGTCTCTTATGCTCATCAAATATACAGTAAAAACAAAACAATTGTTTTAATTCTATTTAAAAAACAATTATTCCTGTTATGGCAAAACTGAATATTCAGCAGCTATTACTCCAGTTTTTAGTGTCACATGAGCCTTCAGAAATCAATATAATATGCTGATTTGGTGCTCAAGATTGTTATTCTTTCTTCTTCTTATTAATGTTGAAAAGAGCTTACCGTGATTTTTTTTCTGGATCCTTTAATCAACAGAAAGTTCAAATATATATATATATATATATATATATATATATATATATATATATAGCTTAGTAACAAATGTAACTTTGTCACTTTTAATTTAATGCATACTTGCTGAATAAAAGTACTGAACCCAAACTTTTCAACAATAGTGTAATTTCATATAAAAAAATGGAGCATCCCATTTCTCTTACTCTATGTGGCATCTGGCATATTAATGAGGTTATAGTATAATATCATAAGTAAAACTTCAGAACCAGACAATGAGAAGGGCAAAGATGTTTCCTGTTTTGGAATGCCACAGATGTCTTCAGTCATAGACTGTTTCCTCTAGATTGTGACACTAAGACTTATGATAACACAAGTAAGCCAGCACACCCTGTAGCATTGTCTCTGTTGATGATATATTACTATAAAATTCTGTCTACGCCACATGACAGACAATCCCAGATACTATTAAAACTGACCGATTATGTGTAACGTTAAATAACACACAATTAGTGTTCTACACAACTTCTTCTCATACAGTTACACACTGTTAAATATCATGACTGGCATGCTTAACTGGATCTGGACATGCGCTGGTAGTGGTAACCACACCATGCAATAAGCTGAAGGTGTCTGATTCATGAAAAACAGCTGTGAAAATTACCTGAGCTTCTCTAGACATTCCAACACGTGCTTCTGGATGTTCTCATCCTTCTCATAGGCCTCCAGTAAAGAGATGGCATCGTCATGATTTTGGCAATAGATCTTGTAAACCTCCTCCAATTCACCTTTGTAGTCCAGGAACACTTGACCTGGATGAACAAACAATGTATATGGTAAAACAGCAATATGGATACTGATCTGAATCTATAGTGTGAGTTCAGGGATTTTTTGCTCCAACCTATTGAGTCAGTATCCTGGAGGGTCTTGTAGAGTCGACGGGAAAGGTCAATTACAGAGTTGATGTTTCCAAAGAGACCATCAAAATCAATACTCTGGACCTACAGGACATGTGGATTTTTAAAATGAGGGTTGGAATGGTTATCATTACATAAATACAACATTCAAGCTTGTTTTGTGTTTCTTGCCTGCTTCTTCTGCAGAGGTTGAATAATCTCCTTCACACACATCTGAAGATCCTTGATGTAGTCATGTTCTGTTTGTAGAAGCTCCTCGATGACCTTTGACCTTTTCTCCAGCATCCTTTGTTCGGGGTCTTCAGTGGTGGCCGCAGACGCCGGGGATGATTCTAGAGACTTAGGCTGGGATGCAAGCAGGGTCATCTCTAATGAGAGAGAACGAAAAAGTGCACTTGTCAACCACAAACAACTTACAACTTTGTCCGCCACTATCAGGCCAATTTTAAGAAGTGATATTCATGAGCCTTGCAGTTTTAAAATGTGTCCATCACACTTTTAAAATCATTCCTATACCTCTAGATAAAACAACAGAATGACAGATATAATGATAGATATATAAAGTGATAGATAGTTAGAATGATAGACAGAATGACAGATAGATAAAATGAGAGATATAAAGATAGATAGAATGATACATAGAATGATAGAGAGATAGACAGACAGAAAGAATGATAGACAGAAAGAGCAATATACAGAGCAACAAATGGACAAAAAAACAAACGATAGATAGATAGATAGATAGATAGATAGATAGATAGATAGATAGAATGAACAAACAAACAAATAGATAGATAGATGGATATATAGATAGAATGAACAAACAAACAAACAAACAAATAATAGATAGATAGATAAAACAAACAAATAAAAGATGACAGATAGATAGATAGACAGATAGACAGACAGACAGAATGAACGAACAAACAAATAAAAGATGATAGATAGATAGATAGACAGACAGATAGATAGATAGATAGATAGACAGATAGACAGATAGAAAGAATGAACGAACAAACAAATAAAAGATGATAGAAATACAGAAAGAAAGAAAAGATCGATAGAATAGAAAGAATAGATAGATAGATAGATAGATAGATAGAAAAGATGACAGATAGATAGATAGATAGATAGATAGATAGAATGAACAAACAAAACCAAATAAAAGATGATAGATAGATAGATAGAATGAACAAATAAAAGATGATAGATAGATAGATAGATAGATAGATAGATAGATAGATAGAATGAACAAATAAAAGATGATAGATAGATAGATAGATAGATAGATAGATAGAATGAACAAATAAAAGATGATAGATAGACAGATAGATAGATAGATAGAATGAACAAATAAAAGATGACAGATAGATAGATAGATAGATAGATAGAATGAACAAATAAAAGATGATAGATAGATAGATAGATAGAATTAACAAATAAAAGATGACAGATAGATAGATAGATAGATAGATAGATAGATAGATAGAATGAATGAACAAATAAAAGATGACAGATAGATAGATAGATAGATAGATAGAATGAACAAATAAAAGATGATAGATAGATAGATAGATAGATAGATAGAATGAACAAATAAAAGATGACAGATAGATAGATAGATAGATAGATAGATAGATAGATAGATAGATAGAATGAACAAATAAAAGATGATAGACAGACAGATAGATAGATAGATAGATAGATGAATTAGATGAATGAAACAAATAAAGATGATATAATAGATAGATAGATAGATAGATAGATAGATAGATAGATAGATAGATAGATAGAATGAACAAATAAAAGATGATAGATAGACAGATAGATAGATAGATAGATAGATAGATAGATAGATAGATAGATAGATAGATAGAATGAACAAATAAAAGATGACAGATAGATAGATAGAATGAACAAATAAAAGATGATAGACAGATAGATAGATAGATAGATAGATAGATAGATAGAATGAACAAATAAAAGATGACAGATAGATAGATAGATAGATAGATAGATAGATAGATAGATAGATAGATAGATAGATAGAATGAACAAATAAAAGATGATAGACAGACAGATAGATAGATAGATAGATAGAATGAACAAATAAAAGATGACAGATAGATAGATAGATAGATAGATAGATAGATAGATATAGAATGAACAAATAAAAGATGACAGATAGATAGATAGAATGAACAAATAAAAGATGATAGATAGATAGATAGATAGATAGATAGATAGATAGATAGATAGAATGAACAAATAAAAGATGACAGATAGATAGATAGATAGATAGATAGATAGATAGATAGAATGAACAAATAAAAGATGATAGACAGACAGATAGATAGATAGATAGATAGATAGAATGAACAAATAAAAGATGACAGATAGATAGATAGATAGATAGATAGATAGATAGAATGAACAAATAAAAGATGACAGATAGATAGATAGATAGATAGATAGATAGATAGAATGAACAAATAAAAGATGACAGATAGATAGATAGATAGATAGATAGATAGATAGATAGATAGATAGATAGAATGAACAAACAAACAAATAAAATATGATAGATAGAGCGATAGACAGATAGAAAAAGAAAGAATAGATAGATAGATAGATAGATAGATAGATAGATAGATAGATAGAATGAACAAACAAACAAATAAAATATGATAGATAGAGCGATAGACAGATAGATAGATAGATAGATAGATAGATAGATAGATAGATAGATCCCAACATTTGACTTTGATTTTGCCAGTACGGACATAATAAAAGATTTCACACCAGTCTGAATGGATTACGCTCATTTATAAAACATGAGGAAGAACATTGGAGACATGAATTAAACTGCCAGTTAGAATGGGAAAGAGAAGGCAGTTTGCCCTGCGTGTTGCCATTGCCTGTCCAGAGGACGTCACGGCTTGGTGTTTAGCTTGACTGCTCTTTGATCTCTTCGGTCAGAACTGGCACTCAGATGGGTCTGGAGCAGGAGAGTGTGGGAGGGAAATCTGCTCTCACGCATGGGTGCCTCCCCACAATGCTGCCTGAGATGGTGCTTCATGGACGTACAAAAGACTGTCAAAGCACGCAGTGAGACATGGACCCTCTCAGGAGGCAGGGGGAGGCATCTGAGGTGGGGATGGGACTTTGGATAAGACCGTAACAGCTGTGATAGAAAACGCTAACCATTTTAAAAATAAAGGAAAGATGCTAAGATATTGGTTCGTATGTAGGTGTATATAATCGTGATGCATGTCTGTGTGTGTGTGAAGGGGAGATTCAGTTCTGTGTTACAGTCAAGATGGGAACAAGAGAGATTCATTTAGCTTGTTTCTAAGATGTCTTAGCCAACTGATGTGGTGACTCATACTGAAATCACGCTATAATAAATCTTTAATGTTGCTGATTCGGTAAAGACTGATTTGAGTGCAACCCAAAAGGCCTTATAATTCCATTGCACTTCTGACCTCTGAAATGTTACAGCAAAACAGAAACTGTTCATAAATGAAATCTTCAAAGCCTATATTCTGAGAGACAGGGAAACCATGTATTAATAGTTTATTAGTAATATAAAGTTAATATAATATAAGCAATCATGCGATGAATCATGCACAATACAACTTTTAAACAATTCACACTAATTAACTAAAAACAATAACTACTACTAATAATGTTCATTTTGGGTTTGTACACGGCCCATTAACATGTGTGGCCCATACTAATCAAAGATGAAAAAAAAAAAAGTTTGAGCTATGCAGCATCATTCATCCATGTACTAATTGTTCTATTTCACATACAGTACATACACACACACACACACACACACACACACACACACACATTACCACTATAACATAATCTGTTGTGACCCACATCTAGTTAACAGGCCTAGAGTATTCATTGTTCTGAACAGAAAATAATCTTCAAAGAGCAAGTTCTCTCACAATACATTCACATGGTCTCAGAGTTTCGGTTCATCCATGAAACTTAACTGTGAGCTTAGACAGTCTAAAACGAAAGCGTTTGGAGAAAAGATTTCATTTTTCATCAAGCATCAGTCATCGAAAAACAATGATGTGTAACTATTATGAATATTGGGGAATTATGGTGGTTTTGAACCCACAAGACCAGGAAAGGAATAGCATAGATTTAATCTTTCTTTGTGGTTCATGGTTTCACATAAATTTAACCAAAACTCGAGATGAATCAGGCCTCTGGGTGTTTGGTGATTTACGAGGAAAGGTTAAAAGTGCGAAGGTGAAAATGTCTGTAAATGTGTGAAACAGAAAGTGGGAGAGAAATGGAAACCGAGAGTAGAAAAACATTCAGTGTTGCACAGAACTGTACTGCGCTAGAACTGTTTAATTTCAAGACTGTGTGTTCCAACGCTCATAGACTTCTGTATGTGTGCCATGGTCTGGTGAATGGCAGAGAGAGTAATCTTGACTAAGCACACACACATACACAATGGCTTCTCTTACTGTCTCTGTGGACATAATTGATTGTGACATTATGTTTGGTCTGCTTCCAGGGTCGTGCTCCAGCCAATGTGTTCTATGTGTTGCTCACATAGTTCCTACAATACCAAACACCAAGAATCGCCAAAATAAAGAAAAAATGATTGTACAAGAATATTTTATATCAATAGCAATATAGTTAAAAATCTTGATATATTTCCAAATTTTTATGACATTTAACGTATATATCAATATTTTTCAAATTTTCTGTTTGAAAACAGCAACTATCAGCTGTCATTGCTGTAAACTTTTAAAATTATTTAGACATACACAATATTTCCTGATTTTATATGATATAGCAAAGATATAACAATATTATTGCTAATATTCAATGTATTTATAATGGAAACATTTGCAAAGCAGAAGCTGAATTCTCAGATTTTTGACCCTCACTGTATATGAAGCTTCAATAAATTATTTTTTGGTTAAAATAAGGCTCAGGAACACACCAAATGATCATAAATCTACCAATGTTCATGCTCCATAAACCACTACTCTTGAATCTGAAAAGACCTTAGTACAACCATGGACAATTAAACTAAACATGATGCTCACACACAAAGTCAAGAGGCGTAAAGCAGTGTACACAGCCACACAACACTTCCTCTCACAAAAACCACACTTCATGAACCTGACACTGATTTGCATTTCATACTGAACATTTCAATTCATCTATGCAGCAACGACTCTTCGGGCTTGTCAGTGTCTGCAATTTAGCAGCGCTAAAAGAAAGGACAGGGCCTCTAAGACGTCACTCACCTGTTACCCCCCAAACTCCTCGTCTTCACTGCCACACACAAACACACACCAAAGGTCACAGGCGGTGCATTCCTCTAAAGCCGAGTAGAATCGTTCTGTCCCACTGTATCAACAGGGAAGGCTCTCTCTAGAAGACACAAACTCCATTCTGTCCCTGCATTACCATCTCAATGCATGGGAACCTGCACCATTATAGACAACTGAGCAAGCATAGAGACAGTTACTCGCACGCTAAAGCCTGGAGCTGGAGTACTGATGCCTTTACACACACTGCACTGACACTCTCGTTTTGGGAGGTCTACTCCGTGTTTTTGGAGTGACTTGGGGCCTGGCCCCACCTCATTGAGCCTGAATTCCATCAAGATCTTGAGGATCTCTCAATGCCAAGGCCTTTTTGCCTTTCAGCACTCTTAATCTGTTTCTGTTTAAAGTGGGAGTCTTTGTTCAGGTGTAACAGGGGAGCAGGTAGGCGCCCATTTTATTTGATGGCATCAAGCTCCAGTGATATTTAATTTATTTATTTACTTATCTAAGATGGTCTATAAGCAATATAAAATATATATGATGCTAATAAGTAATACTCATTTTTATAAACTGAACTATTAAATTAAAATCACTAGCAAATAACTATATCACTATGATTATAAAATAAAAAAAGCATAAAATTTCTACACGTGCACATAGAATAATTTGACAGAATTATTTATATAATGAATTAATAACTAATTGTTTAATAAATATAAATGGTGTAGTTGTTACATTTACTATTATTATTTTATAGTATTATAAAATAATAAAATATTACAAAAATAACAACTTTATTCATCAATTCGTCTCCTCCGCGTCACCGTAGCAACATTTTGGAGAGTATCCACTGAACGCAAACAGCGTACGCTGTTCTGTGTCAGCCGCACCACACGGATACACTGTTTTCGTTCAAATCAAAGCGTAAATAAATGTAGAAAATGTATCTGTGTGGTGCAGCTGACACAGAACAGCATACAATGTTTGCGTTCAGTGGATACTCTACAAAATGGCACTACGGTGACGTGGAGGAGACGAATTGTTGAATAAAGTCGTTATTTTTGTTTTCTTTGCATACAAAAAGTATTCTTGTAGCTTCGTAAAATTACGGTTGAACCACTGATGTCACATGGATTATTTTACCGATCTCCTTCTACGTTTCTGGACGTTGATTGTGTTAATTCCATTGCTGTCTATGGGAGGTCAGAGAGCTCTCAGAATGCATCAAAAATATCTTTATTTGTGTTCTGAAGATGAACAGAGGTCTTATGGGTTTGGAATGACATGAGGGTGAGTAATTAATGACAAAATTTTCATTTTGGGGTGGAGTAAACCTTTAATATTATTTATAATAGTAATATAAATAAGATTTTATCATGTTATGTATTTTTTTTATAATAAACAACATTATATAGAGATCATTTTATTATAGAAGTGTTTGCCATATACAGAGATTCATGCATAGATTCATGTGTTTTATATTCATATTGTATTATATTCACAATATCTGCTGCAGATTTAGAAATGTCCAAAAGGGAGACCAAAAACAATAAATAGAGATATTTATTGATCAAGTCAAAAAACAAACAGGGATATAAAATGGCCTACCTGATATATTAGTTTTTCAATAAACTCAAGGTAAACTCAAACTACAAGGTCAAACAATGAAGTCGTTTTACATGAACAACTGTGTTACAAAGAAAGCCAACCATTTTATGATTCCGAAAATGAAAAGATAACATTGTTCGTGTGAAACTGCTTTATGGTCTGACTGTGCTGAGCTGTTTTTGTCCCTTTCTAGTCTAAGGTCACATGAATTATCAGGCCTGTGTGTTCAAGACAAAGTTCACATAAGACCGCCCATTTACCATGGATACTCTTCACAACTGTCATGAGAATAAGTGTGGGAGCGAGACACAGTGTGTGTGACTGAAAGCTGAAAGTTGTTGCAAGCCACAAAAACCCAGTCCTTCAGACAGATTTACGGCACTAGTCAGAATTAAGAACGAAGTAAACACGGCTCGGAAAATGACAGTATGTCGCATTCAAATCTTAAAAGGCTTACAAGTACGACTGAAGTCCTGCATATATGTGGAATTAATGAAAAAGTAATTTCAAATAAAAGAAGAGAAACAGGGCTAAAACCTCTTTACCAATTATTAGTTACGACACACTTTCAGTCTCATTCTGGTGCAGAAACCTGCGTCACGGAAATCTGTGTTTTTTTTGTTTTGTTGTTCAAAAGGCTGCAGGTTCACATTCCAGTGCTCTGTTGTAGTCAGATGTCTGATTTGTGTGGGATGTGACACACCCGTAATAAACGTGAGCAATCATTCCTTTAACTACTCCATATCCTCTCAGACCCATGCTTGTTTCAAAACATCCTAAACTTACTTGGAAATTTAAATAAAGACATTGTTTCCTAATAAGTCGGAGAACAAATGAAATCTTGTAGCCTTGTGAGTCCACGTCATTTCTGGTCATTTCAGGTCATTTCAAGTAGAACTCGAAATCAATACTCAAAGTAGCAACATATTCTGTGAAAAAAATAAAATAATAATAATTAAATTATAGTGCACGTTTTACCAGTACTGTGAACGTAAAAGTGAAATCACTAAACAGGGCAAATTAGCGTTAGAGCGCAATTCCATAAAAGCACCGATGGGAGGGGAAAATTCTGCGTGTGACTTACTGACAATGTGCACATTAAAGAACACAGACGCAGTCAGATCATTAACATAATGACCAGCGCAATCTACCAAGAGCAGTGCAAATAAGTGCCTGCTTTAAGACATGCTTTTTTGCCATTAAATAATGGCGCAAATACAAGTAATTTGACGAGCGCAAACGTTAGTAAATCGCGTTGCATAATTCATTTTAATACTCTCCTCAGATAAATTTTGCGTCTCAAAGGGAAAATCCTTCAAACGCATATTCAGTAAGGCCAGGTGCAAAAATAACTGTGTCCACGCCTTTTCAATGCTAATTTTTCAATGTGCGTCTTTAGCAAATCCTGACAGTACTATTTTAAAGCCAAAAGACGGTTTGCGCTGGCGCAAGCTGTTAGTAAATAGTCTCAAAAGAACAAAATGGTCCATACTCCTTTCCTTGTTTTATTAATTTTTACATATCGAGCAGCTGGCAATACAGTTTATTTAGCTACTGTGACATTTCAGTTCTTCTCTTTTACAATACAATCAAGAACACCTGCATGCACTTGCATGTACAACTTGTCTAGACTCATGACATATAACATCATCAAAATCTCACCATTATTCTGGTTAATCTTGGTATTATGCTTGAATATCAGGTTCACAAAACCACTTCTTTCTCACAGAACTCTTGATTCACAGAATCTGATAAGATCACGCTCATGACTCAATGCGCATATTGGTGTAGTCCAAGTCATTTAGTCGTATATAATCCCCTTAACAAACTGAGATTAGCATTACAGAAATATGTCGTAATTTAAAGCATCCTAACACTCATTGTCTTTTATCAGAGGGCCCACTGGGACAAAGCAAAATGTTTAAGCACAAATTGGAAGACATGATAGATGGCTCCACCGAGAGTCCTCCCTCTACAGTTACACAAAGAAGAGATTTACTACTATCATAGATACTCAAGCCCACTGTCATTGACACATCTGTGCAGTTCCAGTAATGAAGGGTCTGTGTCTGAGTGCTGATAAACTAGAAGAATAACACTGAGTACTTGGAGGAAAAATTACACTCAGCAAGTGGGTAAATAGTCAGTCACAAGTTAAAAATGCAGTAAATCAAGGGCAAAAACAATGGTGTGTGGCACTGAGCATTAATTTAGCATTTGTTTTTCAGGGTATGTGTAAGAGCTCCTGACCTACATTAACTAGTTAATTCCCTCCTCAGCCTGTGACTTGAGGCTTTTGTCTGCCAAGCTGGCCATTGACTTAATGTTGTACAAATGTTGTGTGAGGGTTGGTTGAAGGTTTCCACCTAATCCCCTTCCAGCCCACTGGCATGGGCAGCTGCACAGGGATTACAAAGACCAGCAACAGGCGACTAAATAAATAAAAGGCACACCAACACACACACACACACACACACACACACACACACTTATTTGTATATTATCAGCAATGTAAGATCATTAGGCTGGTGATTGTTAGTACCAAATGACCTCCTAGTATAATTCCTAGTAAATTTCATTGCTGATTAGAGAATCACTAGAATTAAAGCTCCATGGATATGACTTTTTCATTCATAATTATAATTATTCATATTGAAATGAACAGTACATTTCTCAGTAAATTCTTAAACTCTACTAATAAGAATGTAGCTCTCCAAAAATTGCTTTTGGACAGCAACATATACAAAATAAGAAAAAAGTGAATGTGAGCCAAAACAGAGGTATAGTTCTGTGAAGCTTGAAACAGATAACTTCAGACTAAGAGTCAGGCTGGGGCTCCTCTTCACGGTGCCCCAAACTCAATAGAAAGAGGTCTTTGAAGGCTATATGGATTGGGGGGAGGGTTCTGCTACCAGGCACATCCTAGTCCCAGAGATTTCCCCTGGAGTCTCTTTTCCTCCTCCTCCTCCACACTGAGGTGCTGACTGGAGCACTAGGCTATAGAGGATTACCCTGGGCTGAACTGACCACCTGCTCTGTGTCAGACATGACACAAGCCAGATGTATGTCCCACTGAGACACCTATGGCAAGCACCCATCACCAATCACTGACAACAATAACAATGTCACCTCATACGTAAAAGCACTGATGAGGCTACTATAACTGAGGACCATTCATTCTTGACTGTCAGTAAAACCTGAAGGAGTAGACGGTACAGATATAGACCTGGACCCAGTTTGTAAGGTCGTAAGAATTAATGAATGAACCACTCATTTTAAAATCTTCCTTGTCTACTGACATCTGCTTTGACCATAACAATGCACAATATAACTTTCGTTAACTCAACAATAAGTAAATCCACTTCACCAGCTAACAGCAATGCTATAGAAATTTACAGAGCCACTGCAAAAACTGAAATGACTGAGCACTTATTTCTTCGATGCATGAAGTCGATAGAGTGGCCCCCCAAAAAAAACTTGATAGTAATTGCCATACTGAATATGTATGAATGTCATTGCATTAAAAAAACAAAATCTCAAACCAAGTGGCAACTTCGTAACTTTTTCCAACTACTAACTTTTTTGTCAACTTACTTTTCTTTCAACATTTATTCAGTTAGTAGAAGTAATAGTGCCAGCATTATGTTAGATACAGGTATGGAGGCAGAGTAAACAGTTCATGAAATTAACTATGGACATACTAAACTAAAAACATGACTAGAAAACATCTAAATACTAAAAATCTTTTTGCAAATGTTTTGCTTGAAAACATATGAAAAATATAAAGCAAATATTATGTTAAAAATGGTTATGTATCACACTTTCAAACAAATGTAGCTTAAATATCTAAATGAGGCCAATTTATGGGTCATTTTGAAATCTGATGCAAAATAGTTTACAAAAATTTTTTGTATTGTTGTTTTTGTTTTTTGTCTAAAGTCATGGCATCATAAAACACTTAGTGGTTGTCAAACAAAAGAAAAAAGTCTGAGAAGGGGAGGCAGGGAGGGGGAGAGAGAGAGAGAGAGAGAGAGAGAGAGAGAGAGAGACACAGACAGAGAACGAGGGGGAGACAGACAACAAAACCTGTTGGACCAGTTCCCCCCTCCCTTTAAGTTTCCAAGTTCACCTCTAAAGAAAAAAAATGTGAAACTCAGCTCCACACTGACAGCTTCAATAGGCAGTCTCATAAACATGCATACCTATGCATTAAGATGGTGACAGCACAATCAGCACCTTTGGTATTTCCTGAATTGATTGGGAGATGTCCTAAAGCAGAGCTCTAGGACAAGGTCAAAGGACAGCTATAACTTTAAGTAAAATCCATATGGACATTCCCACTATTGATAGTTGACTCATTCTATTACGTCAAAGAACACCCACAGCCACCTCAAGGTGTGTTTTGCCCCTGACAGATTTATTGTCATAGTACTGGATGTGCTGCTGGTACTAAAGTGCTTTACCTTGTTTCTTTTTCCTGTTGGTGGCAAACTCTGACTTCCTGAGAGAGCTGGGTGCTGTCTTCCTATAGAAGCTGTTCCTGTCAAGTGAACCCACGTAAACGGGCTTCCTTGTCCGGCCTTGACCTTCCACATCCATTTTTCCTGAACCCGGGCGATCATTGTACTGGTCCTTGTGGTCATAACTGAGGTTAACAGGATCCTCATACGACTGTCTCTCCTTCAGTGTCTGCTTTTGATAAACATCCTTTTCCCATTCCTTGCAGTGTCTTCCACTGTTGTGGTCAGGCTCTTGTCTCTGTTCTAAGGAATTTGACCTTACATCTCTGTAACGCTCCCTGCTTTTCTGGTCATACTGATCACTCTCACAACCCTTGTCTTCATAGCAGTCTTTAACACCGCTATCATAACGTTCATCTTTCCAGTAGTTTCTATCATCTTTCTCTCTGTAATCACGTTGATCTCCCTCTCTGTACTGATAAGAGTCTCTTTCTTTAGGTTCAAAGCGATCCCTCTGCTCAGACTGGCTATTTTCTCTGTAATCATACTGCTCTCTTGGTTTGAGGTCATAGTGGTTACCTTTCTTACGCTCGTACCATTCCTTGTCATCCAGTTTAGAGGGGTCCCTTTCTCTACGGTCATAGTAGTCATCTTTCCTAAAGTCACTGCGGATCTTCTCCTTTTCTTTGTAGTCATAGTAATCTCCCTTCCTTTCTACATACCGGTTGTAGTCTCTTCGATCAACTGAATCCCTCTCTCTGTACTGGTAGCTGTCACCTCTCCTTTGGCCTTTCTCACAGTAACTACGCTCATACCGGTCCCTGTTTCTGTCATCATTCGGGTCTTTCTCTCTACGATCATAGCGCTCATACTGGAAATTGTCTCTGGAGTCATAGTGGTCGGCTTCTCTATATCTGTACCGGTCCTTTTTCCTGCTGTCGTAATGTTCTTGATGTTTACTGTCATAGTGCTTGTCTCTGCGGTCATAACGGTCATACTTATCCAGCTCTTTATGGTCATAGTAATCCCGGCCCCTGCGGTCCCCATCTCTGTAATTATCAAGCTCTTTATCACAATAGTCCTGGTTATCACGGTCAAAACTGTACGCATACTGATCTCTGCGACTGTAAGGCTCTCGTCCCTCACAGCACTCATCTGATTCCCAAGAGTGGTGCCGGGTCACATAGTCAGGACGTTCCTTACTCCTTGGGCTCTGTGCAAAGTCTCTGTGGTCAGAGTAATCTAGTTCTTCCCGATGCTGATATAAACAGTGATTGCCGGTCCACTCCTGTGGCTTCCTTGGCTCCTGGTATACTGCTTCTGGAGAATGATAGAAGAACTGTTGGGGAGGGACCTCTCGGTAAGGAACCCTGTCACAGTCCTCATATTCCCAGCACTGTTGATGGTACCCACTGGCTTGTCCGAGGTAGGCCTGGTGCTCCCAGTGTCCCGGTGCGGGTCTGAAGTCCTGAGGGCACATGACTGACTGCTGCTGAAGTTGTTGCTGTTGTTGAAAATGCAGCATTTGTATGCATCTCTCATTCTCCCAGCCCTCACTCACCAACTCTTCGACGCTCTTACCTCTCTTGGGAGGAGGCCTGTTGAAGTCCCAGGGCACTGGGGCAAATGGCATAGGGTGCCCTAAGACCACCTGTCCCTTCATAATGGCCGTGAGAGTCCACAAACTGAGCAAGCTGTGTTAGCTTCCCCAGATTTCACATTCCAGGTCCAGATGTAGAGGACTCCACCTGTCAGGCATGCTCAAACTCTCGGTCTCGCTCTAACTATCTTTCTACGACGGCTGACTGAACAGGACTGTCTGCTTCAGACCTGAGAAACTCAATCTCTCTCTCTCCGTCTCTCTCTCCGCCTACCCAGCCAATAGGAGGAAGAGAGGGAAGGAGGTGGGGGAGGGAAGCAGCAGCAACAGAGAGGAGGCATTTAGGGTTAATCATTGAACGTAGTCACATGAATGGATTACAGGGAGGCTGTGATTGGCTGAGGTCTCTGTTTGGAGGAAAACACAGGCTGGCCTTCACAAAAGAGGAGGGAGCATTATCCCCAGTTTCATTCCACAAACTTCTCTGAGGTGTTTTTAAAATTGGCATTACTCATGAGCAAAGTTGTATGTGCCTCTTAAAGACTCTTTTTAGGCTTTTGTGCAACTAGAACAGGGATCTTGAAGCTATACTATTTCACAGTCTCTGCGTGTGTTTTTAGCAGGTGTATATGCTTTCAAAAACAACCTGACAAACTGAATGTTCTGTCAAAAGTAGAATCAATCCTTCATCTGTTCTAACTTGCTCTTCAGAGTTTCAGAGTAGCAAGGTTCCCATGAATGTCATAATCTTCTACTTTCATGTTTCAACAAGCTGACCTGGGAAAGTTGGACACAGGCCGATTACTCCAGAGAGCACCGTGCACTGTTGAGTGTCTGCACACTGCACAATGAACCATTGTTAAGGGCCGCCCCTGGTTTCACAGGCTAGGGCATCTTTTCATGCAAAGAAGAAAAAAAATGCTATTCATGCGCTTCAGTATAGTATATCACTCCCCCTACAAAAAAGAATATGATTTCCTACTGCACACAGAATGTGCCACTGAATACAAATACTAGTAATTTGAAAACGTGGTAAAAAGAGAACAAGAAAAACTGTGCAGAAGTTGTTTTGCTAGAACTACCTAAGGGATTCAAATGCAAAATACTGCTCCAGTTAAGGCTAAAAAGAAAGTGAGAATAAGAGATTTTGTGAGTCTGATGGCTTGTCGTCTCTTCTTTATAAACTTTGGTATTTTGATAATCAGTGTTTAAGATCTCACATTTCTTTACACGGGGCAGACCGAAACTGTGCATGATGTTTTTCACTTCAGAGACATCAGGAGCAACATTCCTCTTGTGTAATGGAGTTGTTTTACTTTGTTTACACAAGTACAACCCTTTGAAATGGCACTCTACTCACATTCAAAGATGGTGCACCTGGTCCCTTATGTCAAAAAACATACATTTCATACATTTATATCTAAAGTCTGCCAAATATAATCTGTTTTAGGTTCTTATTTAAAAAAGAGAGGTATGTAGAAGATGCTAAGTGTGACTGAAAAACTTAGGTCCCTAAGGAGTTTTAAACATCGCTCTCTAGTTAATGGCTCTTAATGTCCCAGAATAAGGGGAAAAAAAGTAT
This sequence comes from Tor tambroides, assembly GCA_021397915.2. NCBI lineage: Eukaryota > Metazoa > Chordata > Actinopteri > Cypriniformes > Cyprinidae > Tor > Tor tambroides. Next base: position 30,083 of record JAFVLL020016417.1, read on the forward strand.
GAACCTCATTTAGGACACAAACCTGTAGATCAAAAGCATTCAAGACAGCCACTGTCCCTCAATGAGTGCCTGTTTCATACATTTTGATTAGTTTGAATCTATCATAGAACACAACAGGACCCAAAAAGTAATTACAGCAACGAAGCATTCAGATGCATGCTTGTGACAGAGGTGAGGACACAGGTCTCGCATGCCACTCTTCACATCTCTGTTATTAAAATAACCCTCCATCCAATCCCTCACGTCCTTTCCAGCAGGCAATGGGATCTTTAAAGAGCCTTCTGTTAACCTGAATAGGCTTTCGTGCATGAGACAGGCACAGAAAAGCTGGGAGCTGGAGATTAGATCCAGGACACAAATGAGCTCTTGATGCTTTTTATGAGCACCCAAACAGATCCCAATTAAAACAAGGGCTGTGGAAGGGGCAACAGAAGGCTAAAACGGGACACTCGCTCATAAATACACTCATAGATGAGCCTGTCAAAACCAAAATCACAACTCTCTTTCCTCCAACAACGTGACTATGGAAAGAACTGTTCCCAGAAATAAAATGATGCACGAGAAATATAAGAGCCTGTGGATCTGATCAGCTCCAAAACTGCCTTCAAATTTTTTTTCTTTCTTTCTTTCTTGTTCTTTCTTTCCTTATTTCTTCCTTTCTTGTTCTTTCTTTCTTTTCCAATACAGTTTCAAATAACTTCTAATCCTATCTTACTCCAAAACTTTGTTTTGTTTTGTTTTTTGTTTCATTCCAGAAGAGATGATGAAATGAGAAGCTCGTCTCCTCCCTCCAGCAGAAAACCGCTGTTCAGCGAGTACAACTCCATAGCTGATAGGCTCTTGACTTACTCCCTGCACTGTAACAATAAATAACCATTGTTTCTACCCTCCTTGTTGAGAAACACACCCTGTTATGATAAATGTGGAAACATACAAACACACACACACACACACACACACCTCCTTAATGAATAAAGAGAAATCCACGAGGAAATAATGCTACTTACACCATTATGACACCCAATGACTCAATATGACACACATTGCTATACTCATAAGCATCGAAAACCTAAATAATTTCACTGGGATCTAATTATCTGTTTAAAGCACAATACATTTTTATTAAAATCCACAAAAATTCTTTTGATTTGAAAACTTGGTTACAAATTGTAAACAGCAAAGAATTTTTTATAGGAATAAAGAATTTTAAAATAAAGTTGATTCAGCCTCATACACAAACAGTGTTGCTCCAATCCACTTCAGTTAGTCCAAGACATACAGGCGTCACAGAAAACAAGTGATATTTACCAAGACTTGGGCAGTGCTCCAAACCAAAGGCATGCATCACTATGCCTGATAATCACTTCTGGCGGGCCACTTCTGCAGCGCCTTGCTTTAAAATGGACTCATTATCAAATCTAAAACCTGATCCAAGTTTCAAACGAAATTCCTTGTCCCTTATACTTGAAAACAGATGGCTGTGACTAGCAAGCAGGTTACACTTATCAAGCAAGATGTGTACACAGCTGTGTGCAAACAGTGTATGTGACACACATAATAGTGTCACGTGCTGAGAACACAAAAACAATTACTGTCTTGGCTATGAAATAGTGACTAATTATCTCATATGAAAAGGAAAAAAAAGTTATTTCAAAACTCTATAATACCACATACTAACAAACGTACACACAACCCCTTTTCATCTCAGCTAAAGTCTTACCTGGTGCATGTGTGGTTCTGGTTCTAAGAACATGGCCAAAAAGGGCTGTGAGACGCACCACAGGCTGAACCAGAGCGCTCCAGAGTCTGGCTCTAAAACTACTGCTGCCCATGATCTCCAAAAAAGGCTCGATTACTATGGTGATGTCCACTACTACACGAAAAAACAGGAGCAGAACCGTGACAGTGATTCTGGGACATGCAGAGAGAAATGTAAGGATAGACACCAAGAGAAAGAGCAAGAACACGGGTGCAAAGAGGCCATGCATTTCATATTTGCATGGGAAAAGCGTAGCCAACAGGACTAGCATTCCACACATAAGTAATATACCCATGTTAAAGCAATTATAAGGTAATACTTTTTAAATTATAACTACATATACATCAGACAATCTATTAGGGGTGAAAGTGTTACTTCAGTATTTGTGGATAAAATCTGTGCAAACACACCACTAAAATTTCCACCCTAAGACTGAGAGGCTGAGATCTGGCACAGAGGGATTACATAATGTTCTACTGTACAGTGAATCATGGCCACAATGCCTCACGTCAGACTTTAACAAATATTGTGCAAAGACATGATACTCCCAGTGCCACTGTCTACTGATTCTTTCCACTTTGAGAATCAAAGTGGTTTCTATCCTTTACGAAAAAGGTCCGCCTATCATGTGTTCAGTCCTATGCCTGGGTGTGTTCTATTCCCTGGTTAGGTGTGAAGGTCAAGCTGAGACCATTTATGAGAAACTGCTGAATATTACATAACATTGCTGAGAGAGCATTAGAGAACGGAGGCTTATAATTCCTCATTTAGATTGTAATATAGTTGACAATATCTTTGAGAAGATGTGAGCAAACCAGCCAACGCATATTGATGACAGACTTCTTAGGAAATAAGTTATGTTGACAGACACAGTATGGAGAATTTCAACATAAATAAAAGTACCGACACACCCAGTACAGTGAACTTTGTCTCGGGTAACGTTTCAGTGGCATATCGAAAGCACTCATCAGGAACACCTCTAACGTTCAAGATGTAATTTGACCTCAAAAGAGGATAGTGGCTGATTATTGTGGATACTGCGCAAACAAGAATGCTGATATGTAAATCTACACATCCAGTTATTCAAACCAAAACGATGTATGGCTGAACACAATGAGCAGCTGACAGGTTGTTTTTTTTAGAACTGATATGAGCTGCTGTTCTGTTTTGTCAGAGAGTGTGACCAGAATAAAACAAATAGAAGTGGCTTATGTGGAAATACAAATTCTCAGGGAAGTTGAAGAATCCAATGTCTTACTTGCTGCCCATTTCCTGCTACTATTTGTGTGTTTTACAGAATAGTCCAACACAGGTAAAACACAGGTAAAATGACTATGTACATTACCGCCATTCATTCAAAAGTGAGAAACATGCAGTATTTTATTAAAATGTATAATAATAATAATAATAACAATAATAATAATAATTCATAATAATAATAACACGATAACAAGGCAGTATTATTTCTTCTGCATAATAATAATAATAATAATATTTTATTATTATTATTTCATAATAATCAATATTATTATTATTATTATTATTATTATTATTATGCATGTTTCTCACTTGTTTGTTACTAACTAATAATTTCAGCTTTTTGGCATTATTATTATTATTGTCAAGAAACAGACAAACCGATTGTTAGGTAGAGAGAAACAAGTGTTGTTGTTAAATGCTGCATGTTTCCTAATTTAGAAGAAATAAATTAATTAATAAAATATTAGATATCAGATACAGAACGTAAGCTGTATCTGTAACAGTTGTAAAACCATAACACATATACTGATGTGAGAGTAAAGAGAGGAATTAGTGACTACCTTGTAGCTGCTGCTGTTCCAGGGTCAGTGTCTCCATGGTGTAGGTGCAGAATTCCAGATTCTCAAGAGCCTGTTGTATCGAAGTCTCGTCCTGCTCCTCTTCCAGCATGGCCTGCAGCTCCTGGGCTGTGTGAGAATACATATCAATGTCTCTTTCCACCTCCTCCAATCTCAAGAGTAACCTGTATTGCTCCTGTTCCCTCTCTCTTTCTCTCTCCATTTCTTTCTCCATCTCCAGAGCATCCTCTGCATCTTCCACCTCTTCAGCAGTCTCTTTGTCTTCAGGAGAGTTATAGAATGGGCTGGAGGTGGGTGGAGGTGGGCCTGGGGTCACAGCGTTGGTGCGTGGGCATGGAGGCGGCGGGCGTGGCGCTGGACGTGCAGGTCTGTAAGGCTGAGGAGCAATACGTCCATTGGTTTGAGGACAATGTGAGTTTGTAGGAGGCCTAAGGACTCGTGGTCTAGGAGGAGGTGGGCGTAGTGTTTTCCGCCTCTCCAAAGAGGAGGAGGCGGAGCCAGAGGGAGAGGAAGTGGTAGGCAACAGACGTTCAATCAAGGAGTGGGAGGAGCCACGGATTATGTCATTCTCATCGCTGTAGTCCATAATGGAGAAGTGGCGGGAAACTTTATTGCCCCTTCCACCACTAACCTCCTCCCATCGGCTCTGTTCTGTGGCTCCATTGTCACGACCTGGCAAGCTCCGTTCAAACTCAATCAGCTGCTGAGAAAGCTTGGCTTCAAGATCCCCAGCTGACACAGCTAAAGTCCCCAGTGTCCGAGACGTTGGTAACCCATTTGAACCCTTTTCCTGAGGCCATAGCCAGTGGTCGCTGAGGCCACCAGACATTAGGTCTGCATCACTGACGCTTGAGTGTCGAGTTAACTTCTTCTGCCTGTTCTTCTCAGCAGAGATTTTACTGTTGAAGGGGTTTCTGCTGTCATGAGATGCATAGTTGCCACTGTTTCTTGTCCAGGTGGAATTAGGTGAGGTTCTGTTGGGCGGATTCAGACTTTGTTTCCTTGAGATGGGTGCTGGGGGAGGTTCTCGTAAACTGGTGTGAGAACTGGTGCTGTATTTTCGGTTGCTGAGGGCGTGTAGACTCGGTCTAGGGGGCAGCTGGGGTCTACCTAGGTTGGGGCTGCCTGTTCTGGTACTTTGGGATGAGCTACTCGCCCTGCGGGGTTGCGTGTGAGGTGGTGGGGGTCTTTCTCGCCTTCTTTCTTGTGATTGATTTTGAGTTGTTCCTCTCCCTTGAGAGCTTTGATCGGAGTGCATGTAGTGCACTTGCTCATCATTTCTTTCCTCCTCCCGGCGCTCAAAGTAATCCAGGTCCCACACTGTGTGGTCTTCTTGAGTAGCCCACTCCTGCCCATATTCTGGCACTGTGCAATCTTGTTGAGCTGTGGTATAATCAGGAGTGTAACGCTCTTCTTCTCTCTCAGGTTCACTAATCAAAGTCTCGGTTTGTGGGACAACCTGTAGCTGCCCTTCCATCTTGACAAATCGATGAGGGAAAACTCCTCTTCTGCCATGTATTTGCCCCTCCAACCAGCCGTCCTCCAGCGTGGTGAGGATATGGATCCTATCACCAACATCAAAGTCCAGCTCACCAGGTTCAAGGGCCCGGAATTCATAAAGCGCAATACCATATACAGCTCCCTCCTCTTCCTCCTCCTCTTCTTCCTGCCGTTGTTGAATCTCCATTTCTGGATTTTCCTCATCCCTCTCTTCCTCCTCCCTCCTCTCTTCTTCCTCCACACCATAAACCGGATACTGTTGTAGGGTCTGAGTTTCAGGCTCCTCCAGAGGTGTGCGCAGGGGTCCGAGAAGCTCCACAAAGCCCTCAGGGAAAACTCCCATCCTGCCGTCCAACTCTCCCTGGAACCAGCCAGGTTCTGGCAGGCCTATAATGGTGATGACATCACCCTCGCGAAAGTCCAGCTCTTCGTCCAGCTGGGCGTGAAGGCTCATGAGGGCACGGGCCTGGCCCAGTGCATGTGGGGGAAGCTCTGAGGCCTGAGCGGCCGCACTGCGCTCTGACAGCTGCCTGGATTGCCCGGAAAGCTCCAGCTCTTTAACGCAAGAGACGGGGAAGAGCCCACGTAAGCCCCATGCATTATGCCCTCTCATCCACACAGCATCCACACTGCTTTCAGCAGCAACTACATCACCTACAGCAGGAGAGAGTAGTAGAAAATACACATCAGGATAACAAGGATTGAAATATCGTCAACAAAAATATTGGTAATAAAAAACTATTTGGTGAAAATCTCTTGAATCTTTCAGTAACAACTACTGCAAAACAGTCCTGGCTGACTTCCCAGTAGAGGTCTGCGCGGGACTGTTTTTTAAGTCCCGCTCCCGCCCGCTCCCGCGAGGTTGTATCCCGCACCCACCCGTTCCCGCTATATATTCACTCTTTGTTCACCCACTGTCCGCTTTGAATAATTTTCTTCCCGACCCGACCGCTCCCGCTAAATTTAGATCTCGTTTTCAGAATCACAAATTTAAATTTCCTCTACTGAAAGAAAGAGAGGTAGGCGCATAACAAATAAAAGTGTAGTCTGCACAAAATAGTATTTGTTATTTTATTTCTGTTGTCAAGAGTCTTTTATTGACAGCAAAATGTTAAACGACTTTGGCCCAGACACAAAATTCGTTTAACATTTTGCTGCCAACACAGTAGGAAAAAAGTGTCACAGAGAAAATAAATATGTATAAAAATTGTATTCCTTATTTTTATTCGTCTTGTCAGGATACAATTCGTTTAACCAGATGGAAGACGTGCTGAAATTGTGTTTGGTCTCGTACTGCATGGTGTCCCTTGTCAGTGTCGGGCGCTTGCTTGGTAATTTGTTGCGATTATCAGGAAAGTGTGTGCAGCTGAATTGGAGTAGTGTTTTGTTAGATGGGTATAAAAAAGCTTAGTTTCTTATCATGGGCAGCCGGCCGGTGAAGACCGAAGAGTAAAGACCACTGACTCTACCGCGACTCCACCTCGCCGGGCAGGGACACCGGAAAGGATATAAGTATCACTTTTTATTTTTCCTCTTTCCTACTACTTGTTTCACTTCTGTTTCAGTTTTTATAACCATTTCTTACTATGTGTATGTAAGTTGTTGTTGTTGTTTTTAAAACGTGTGTTTGGCTCAGTGTTGATGTCTGTATTGGTTATTAAGTTTTAGTTTTATTTAATTTTAGTTATTTTAGTACGTCATACTACATGGAAATGAAATAATATATATATTGAATTTATTTTTATATGTATGTATATGTATATGTGTGTGGCTGTACATACACATGTCGTTTTTGGTGTTTGGTCAGAAAATATGTTAGAAGCATTATTATACTCATACCTTTTGTTGTTTTAATATTTTGAATTGTTTTTAGCTTTACTTTTTTGTTTTCATTTAAATGTTTAGTTTTTGAAATGTTGTATGCATTTGTAATTTTTATTTAATTTCTTTATTTTCTTAAATGTGTGTATATATATAGTATTTACAGAGTTTTGACTTTTAGTTTGTTACTTTTTCTTATTTGTAAGTCGCTTTGGATAAAAGCGTCTGCTAAATGACTAAAAGTAAAAGTAAAATAAAGTAACAATTACAACACAATACGAACAAGTGTCGCAGAGGGGGAAAAAAAGTAGGGTGTACAAAAATGGCCTATTATAATTTTATTCGTTTTGTCAAAAATACACCACTTAACATCTGACAAAACACAGCCTAGAAAAGTGTCGCAGAAGAAAAAATAAATAAATAAATTCACATGTCATTGAAATCAGGCTAAGCAAAATATAAACAAAACAGAGTTGAACGTTCTTCAAGGACAGCGCATTCACACTTTGCTCCATCTTTATTCTGCTCTGTCACTCTCATCGACAACTATGCCTGTCTGTCTGCGGGCCGTATATTCACCACCGGTACAGCCTGCTCTGAGGACCGTTATGCACATGCTGCGCACAGACCCCGCAAATAAAACGAAGCGTGCAGCGCGTGCATAACAGTCGAGTGCAGGCTGTACCGGTGCTTGAATAAAGCACAGATATACAGTTCTGAAATGACGTCGGGAACGGGATATTGTTAGACCGCCCGCTCCCGTTCACATTGCACCAGAGTTACCGACCGCTGCCGCGTTTTATTCGGGAATTTAATCCCGCGTCGCAAGAAATCTGGTCGGGTCCCGCGGTTCCCGCGGGACAGCCGCGGGAATGCAGACCTCTACTTCCCAGCATATGTAATGAAACCTCTGCAGTTTATTCAGAATGCAGCAGCCCTGCTGATATCTAGGGATGCACTGCAAAACTTCATGCTGAGTTTTTATTAGTCTTTTTTCTATTATTAAAATATATAAAAATCCTAAAAACAAGATAAATATACTTAGTCTATCTGGACTATATCTATTCAGTTCAGTAGGCTAAATCAAAATAAGTAAATAAATTAATTAACATTTAAAAAGAGATAAGGGCTTGATAAACAAGATAATTAAATTATGTATTAAAATAAGTGTATTTTATCTTATAGCACGAGCATTTTTTAACTTGTATACTTAGAAAGAAGAACTTCTGGTGCAGTAATTAAAGGAATAGTTCACCCAAAAATTAAAATTTTGTCATCATTTACTCACCTTCATGTCATTCCAAACCTGTACGTGTCTTTCTTATGTTGAACACTAAAGAAGATATTTTGAAGAATTTTGAAGAACCAAACAGTTGCTGGTCCCCACTGACTTCCATAGTAGGGAAAGTAATACTAAAAAAGTCAATGGGAACCATTAACTGTTTGATTACCAGCATTCTTAAAAATATCCTCTTTTGTGTTCAACATAAGAAAGAAACTAATATAGGTTTGGAATGACACAATCATCTCGTTAAACACACATTCTCTGAAAACAAGTCTGAATACACTATTCATATAATTCAATGTTATTGACACTAGATTCTAAAAAAAGAGAAAGATGCAAAAGATGACCATCTGCATGTGTTCACAGACCAACAATTGGACCGTCCCCCTTGACTGACAACCACTGTGCCCCCTAGTCACCCTCACCCAATAGTCCCTCCAGCAGAAATACGCACTTTACTTTTCTCACACCCAGATAGTGTAAAAAAACTTCCTCTACACATGAGAACATTAGGACTTCTGTCAAGCTTAAAATGATCACTAAGAAAATCTGTTGACTTGTTTATATAAGGATTTAGGTGGATTATGTTTTGTACTAGCTGTATTAGTTTTATTTGCATTAGATAATACTTATTTGTATAACTAGCATATTTGTTCAGAATTGCATCCATGCTAAAGCATCTGCTAAAATGCATTAATTGTAACTAGCAGGTGAGTAATTGTGTTGACACATACATTCGCAGCCAGGGCAAAAGACAAAATTTACTTCTTTATGCTGCCCTAGTATAGCATTAGAGCTGTGTGAAGTTCACCTCTGACCTCAAGTCAGTTTGCATGGTGGTAAAGTCACTGGTGTGGTCAGTTTCACTTAGCAAACACACACACATACACATCAACAGGAGCCAGAATGTCCATTAGGGTCACAAGGGCCACATTCCACACAGACACGCTCCGCCTCCCATTGTGTTCAACTCATAAAACCAGAACAGCGTATATGATCCCCACTGACATGATAGTGGAAACTAAATTCATCCAGTTGTGTTTTTCACATAAAAATAAAGGAAGCATGTGCTGGACAAATCACAGTTTCCACTTTAGATCAGTAATGACTACTACAAACATATACAACAATATACAGCATAAACACACATGTAATATGCAAAACATCAAACACAAAGAAACATTTTCCAAAGTAAGCAATGAAGGAAAAAGAAAAAAAACATTACAGAACAGATAGGAATAACAGATGAGTAATACAAAAATATATTTTTTGTATTACATTTTGGGATAATGACTATCATTTATTCTACACAATATAAACACACAACTAGTGACACCTAGTGGTGACTTGAGATCAACGCTTCTTGAAGATGCTATTTTCAATTCCATGTATAGTGCTCAAAATCTGGAAACTCTGATGATATAAGCTTATATACTATATATAGACCAAAACAGATCATAAACTGGATACATTAGGAATAAAGATGTTTGATGACTAAGAGCTTCCACTTTTGATAAACATCTCTACTAGCTAAAATAGCAAAAATAGCAATTAAACCTCTAAATCCCTTTATAAAGTGTGTTTTCTCTATTTCTGTGGCTACAGTAAAGGTGATCTACAATCTAGGGCTCTACTGTCTACTGTATAAAATGAAATATACCTCTCATATATGACATTACGTCACTCTGAGCAAGCAGGATTTATGCTGAAGGAAAGAGAAAATGGCAGTACAAAGAGATTTAACTCAAAACCTAAATCTAAAATTGTAACAGTATGCATAGATTAGATTAGTCTTTATGTTAAAGCAACATCTGGTTCAAAAAAAAAAATTCTCTCGTAATTTATAAATCACCCTCATGTTCCAAACCTGCATGATTTTCTTTCTTACATGAAACGCAAACGTCTTCTGGAAACCATACAATAGCTTTTTGAGATGCAAAGACTTTACTGCTTTGTTTTTATACTGTTTTTTGATTCACAATCTCCAAAAGTCCAGAATGCCCAAAGTCTCATTATGGGGATTCATTATGGAGATGGGGATTATGTATTTGAATAAAGAAAGTAATACAGGTTTGGAATAACATGAAAACTGCATTAAGCATCAGCATAATTCATCATTTTTAACATTTTCTCTTTGTTGCAGTATTATTAACCTTAATGAACCTGGATAATAGTCATGCATGTTTAATAACTAAGAGAATAATGTATGTACCTTTCTTTAGTGGTAAGTTTCCAGCATCCACTGAGTTAAAGTCATTGATGCACACATACAGATTCTCTCCTGTCTTGGTGCTTGGGATTGTAACAGGTTCCACAAAAGTGCTGGGAAACTGGCCTGAGGGCAGGAAGAATGAAAAGATATCAACACTGATATCACAGACAGAAAACTAATGCAATGTGAATCCTTGCATGACTTTACCTGTGACTCCATCTTTAATTCCAAGCAGCCAAAATTCATCAACAACGCTGAGCACTTCGATGACATCTCCAGTGAACAGTGGGAGTTCTTCAGAGACACTGGGGAGGAACTCAAACACGGCACGCACCACCGACCCAGCCTCCATGTTCACTCATCACCTGAGCATCACAAGCAAAAGATAGATGGATTAAACATGAGATCTATACAACAAACATATTTTCAATACAGTTTCCCAATGTATTTGTCAGTGAGATGACCTTTCCTGTTAAAGATCTCCACTCATTACACATTCTGAAGCGATGAGCTAAAAACCTGATGACGTCAGAACAGCTGTTCGGGAAAACAAGAATCTGCATTTATTGGTATCCAGGGAATACCACCCAATTTATTTATTTTTGTAGTAAAGTTTTTTTTGTTGCTTTTTTTCAATGTGCATTTAAAGTTTGAATTGAATGAGATAAACAAAAAAAAAATAATGACACGAGTATAGTCTGATTCATGACCAAATGACTCAAGCGTTACCTGTTTAAATCATTTTTATTAATCTTTCCCTAAATTAACTAACTAAATCATTCGGAGTGGTTACTAATTCAACTTCTTACTCAATTACTGAACTGCAAGTTAGTTGTTTTTATGTCAAGATTTAGTTAAAGACACATTTCCTTCAGTTTTTCTATTTTTCTAAAAATTAACACATATTACTGTTCAAAAGTCTGTGGTCAATTTAAAAAAAAAATAAAATTAATATTTTATTTAGGAATATTTAATGTATCAAATCAATGTTTAATTCAAAAGTGACAGCAAAAATATTAATAATTTTATATAAAAACTTAATTTGTAAATAAAAGCTGTTCTTTTAAAGGATTGGTTCATCAAAGTATCCTTTGATGAATTCACACAGCTTCTACAAAAATATTAAGCAGCACAACTGTTTGGATCATGTGACACTAAAGACTGGATTAATGACATATTTCACAACATTACTGGTTTTTTGTTTTTTTGAACAAACAAAACATTAAGCTTTGGTGAGCATAAGAGACTACACATTCAAAAGCAACTCCATGTGTATGTAAAAAGAACTGACAGCATAAATGCAACACAAGTAATAGTTCGGTTCCATGGCTCAAATCTCTATCACACTGGTACAGAACGATTCTCATTTTTGTTAAGACTGGCTAAATAATTGTGTATAACTTAGAAACAGGGTGACTGATTTCACCTCTCTCTTGGACAACATTTCTTCAACAAGCTCAAATGTGTTTATACTCCCTCTAAAACAAATTAAGTCATTCACATGAGAGCAATAATGGGGTGGAGGCCTTGAGCGGGAGACTGTGCGGTCCAAAGTTAATAGACAATGATGAGTCATAAAGTTCTGCAAGTGCTTGTGACTCTGAAACAATGTGAATTCATATGAAAATATTTATAGGAAAGCATGTTTCTGCCAGAATTGGTTACAGTCCTCCTACATGATAAACAAATGGAGATTGATCTAGCACACTAATGAAGCCAATCCCAACTGAATGAAGGATTAAGTACCACTGTGAGAGTGAATACGAGAGAGACAGAGAAATATAAAGAGAGGAAATGAGAGCTGAAACGCACATGTTTCAGAAGCTCAATGAACTCTCTGTCTGCTGTGAGTGTGTGAGAGAGAGAGTGTGTGTGCGTGTCTCTCTCGGGACCACTTAAGTGTCAGGGTGAGGGGTAACAGGTGACCCGACTGAAAGGTGACAGGGGTCACAGCAGGACTCGTGTAGTTGCCAGGTGAAGGACTGTGTCTGAAAGTGACATTTTGTCTTTATGTTGCACACAGATGACTTCGTTTGAATCTGCGTGTGATAAAAAAGTAGAAGGCAAAATACGAAATACTGCAGCCTTGAAGAATCTCAAAATCCAATCCACCTTTAAATATGGCTAAATATAAAAATTTGCAAAGGGTTAAGCTGTGCATTAATTTGACTAGAAACACCAGAGACCAGAAATGTAAAGCATGTTTCTTTTATGATGCAGATGAGACGTGTTTGGGAAAAAGGTGGATACAAAAGTTGAGTGTTAACCCACACCACTGCTCTTCCCCTGTGGCAGAGAGAGTATTCATGATGTTTTGAGTCAAAGAAGTGAAATCCACTCATGTACATCTGCAAAGAATTTAGGGGTAAAAAAAAAAAAAAAAAAGAGACTTTTTAGTCAGGCAGCAACACAGACACCTTTTTCTCCTGCACTCTGTCAGGTCCACAGTAATGTGCCAATAGCTATACCTTTCTATATATCTGTTTATTATTAATTCAAAAATTGAAAACTGAATTTAATCTACATTAAATGTAAATGTACTCTGCCGTTAAAAGGTTTGGGAACGGTAAGATTTTTAAATGTTTTTGAAACATTATTTTCACAAAGGCTGCATTTACTTACAAAAATTTTAAATAAATGTTTGCCCATTTAATACATTTTAAAATGTAAAAAATCTAGTGTCACATGATCCTTCAGAAATCATTCTAATATGCTGATTTTGCGCTCAACAAATACACTTTATTATTAATGTTGAAACCAGTTAAAATATTTGTGAAAACTGTAAAAATAGTTGTTCAGGATTATTTAATGCATGAAAAAAGTATATAAAAAAACAGCATTTATTTATAATAGATATTTATTGTAACATTATAAATGTCTTTATTGTCATATTTAATATTAATATAATTCCCAATTGTTGAATAAAATTAAGATTTTTTTCAAAACAAAAGAACTTTTGACCCCAAACTTTTAAACAGTAGTATTAATTCAGTTGCTGTAACTGATTATATAAATTACGAAATTCTAATGTTCAGTATGAAAAATGGATAATCATTTTAGGACTTGCTAAAGACTACATTCAATAGCATCATTAAATTATATAAAATTATATCAAATATAAAAATACGGGACACATTTAAATATCTCAAATCAATAATACGTTAAATAAAAGAAAAAATCTCATGTGATCATGATATATCAGTACCATACTAGTTATCATATTTTTTTTTATCATCTCTAAATAAAAGTGTTGAATTAAATTATTAAACAGATGCTTGGTTCTCTAAAGCTCATTAAATTATCATTGGGCATAATGTTAAAACCAGTCTAAATTAGTAAACCCCAGTCTAAACCCCAATTATTAAACATTTATTAATTTATAATTCAATACTAATATTATTAATATTATTATTTTTACTTGCCCTCTTCATTGTCTTCCACCCTTTCCCAGTTTTGTTGAAACTATTATTATTATTATTATTATTATTATTGTTGCTAATAACATATGTTGTTTCTATTATTATTATTATTATTATTATTATTTATCTTTATTTATTTTACACAGATTTATATCTGTTATTAATCTATTATGATACTATTTCAGTTGTATGCTTCCTTCCCCAACCCTAGACACAATGACACACACACAAACACATACACACACATATACATACATGCTCACAGACATATGAATGCAAATACAGGAGTTAATCAGAACGGACTTGTAATGTTGGCCATAAGTATATATATGTTTGTTTGTCCAAGTGTTTCTTCATTTTGACACATGTAAATATTGTCACCTTCTAAACTTATTTTTTTGTTTGTTTTTTCTCTCTTGTATGTTATATGTTTGGTCCATGGGGTTATGTATTTGGTACATGTAAACACTGTCACATTCTTTACTTGCATAATAAAAAAATAAAAAAAAAAAACAGTCTAAAACCTTAAAAGGTGCTTCATACTAAAATGCTGCCTATTAAGTGACTGGTGGACTGGGAAGACAGGCAGCTGCTTTTGATTTTGGACACAGCCAATGTGTGTCAGTTACAGAAAGAATGCACTGACGTAACTCAAGAATATGAGGGAGTATCAAAGCTTTAAGCCTCACGAGAGAGGGTGAACCTGGCTTAAATATAACCTTAACATCACTGAGGGTGTTTAAATAACCATTATAATAAGCTAAAAACTGTTGGGTCAAACATACATGCATACACTGTTCCTCTAAAAGATTCAGAGTATTTGTTGCTTTCACAAAGGGAAATAAGTGAAACCAGAACACTAACTGGGTAAAATGATTTCAGGCATTTTGTATTCTTCCCTATGTCCTGTTCTGCTGTTCTGATCAACACCCTCTGAAACAATGGAAAATTAGTTAGTTGTTGACTCAGATATGGATTCCAGTCATCATCAGACTTCAATAAGCAGACTAAATAAGTTGCTGTCAATGAAGGAAGAACCAACATGAACATGTTCAGACACGAGGGCAAAGCCACAGAAACTGTGGCTGTGTGTGTAAGAGTGGATGAGTAACAGTACGTCTCTTTGCTTTAGGATTTTTAGAGGGGGAAAAAAAGAAATCCCAGAGCAAGATTCCAATGAGTGCTGGATATTTCCAGCTGATGAGTCAGTTCAGTTCATGTGAGTCATCATGTCTGAACATCTGGCATGTCCTTATAGTCTACCTGCAGCTACTCATTTAACTATCCTCAAAGATTATTGCAAGATTTTATGTGACACAGCTGTTTCACATATTCAACATGCAAAAATAAGTATCTATGAAAATGCCTTGAATTTCCAGTTTAATGAAAACATTTACTAGTAAACTATTTTTACTGTGTATTTTTAATAATATTAATAATACATTGTAAATATATAATAAAATAATGTCTTACAAATATATTTAAATTAGGTTTAATCATTTATAATTTTATTTTAATTTCAGAATTAGAATACAATTGTGTATTTGTAAGCATTAGTTACAGTACATTATGACAAAAAAAAAAGTTGGAAAGGCTTTCTGAATCCAGAAGCAATGTGTTGCTTCTTGTTTTCTTCTAGTTTGTCTGACTCAGTTCCTCTGACATAAGCCCTGTTCGCACGGGATTAGTATTACCTGGTGACCTCCAGTCATTTGTAATAATTGCGGAGGTTGTCTGTGATCTTAATCCCGTGCGAATCGCCCATGTCTGTAATTTGTAAAGTAAAAATTCCCCCGCAAATGACCTACCATATTTCGCCGAACACCGAGGTCCTGTGATAAAATTAGTCCCGTGCGAATCGGCATCTCTGTGATTTGGCCAGTATTTGGCGGGTCGTATATCATTTTTCAAGTTTTTGTTTCCTGTGCGCCTTTTTATCCATCTTTCGTGCAAGAATGGAGCTGCGTTGGAGTGTTTGATAGTATTTTGGGTGCTGTCATATATCGCTACACCATACAATTTGCAGAAAGAGAAAGCTGAAAAGGTTTTGAGGTTAATGTGTTACGAATAAATCAAGCATAAAGCTTGTGATATTACTTTAACCTGGTGAAATGTAAATGACACAGGGCACGAAACTATGTTAGTTTCTTTTTTTTTAAATCCATCTAATTGGACCATAGAACTGGACTCTCAAAGCCTTGACATCCAGGTATCCGGGAGATAAGTCAGTAAATTCGAGTAAAATCACAGGCCTTGCTTATCCCGTGCGAATGCACCACACGAAATTCAGATGTGGGGGGGTAATTTCAAAATCACACAGGGTCCCCAGATACTAATCCCGTGCGAATAGGGCTATAGATGTGTGTACAGATGAGTGGGAATGTGGTAACAGAAGTAGTGGCTGCCTTTTATTCAACATATTTAGTAAATTGTAAATGTGACAAGTTATTCTTTGCTCAACACTTTCATAACTAACAGGCAAATCCAGAATGCTCCCCAAATATCTTAAGAAAAAGGGAAGACGGCCTGTTTTTTAAGCACAACTAACTTCTTCAACATTCTTAGTGGTGCTAACTACTGATAACTCAGGCAGGTTGAAGCAGAACTTCATACTTAAGTCACCCCACCCATATTTAGGAATTAGTCCAGAAACAGGACCCACAATCTAAGACACGATCAAATGTATGAAGCTCAAACTGCAAATAATGCATACAAAGACATTGCCATTATGCTTACAGACCATTTAATGAAGATGAGAACATCTTTAACTTGCATTTAACATTTACAATTTCAGGTTTGGTTAAATATGAAATATTTTGTTTCTACCTTTTTATTTCAGATGTACCTGCGGCGTTTTAAACAACGCCTGGTCTCCAGTGTCCCGTGATCAGAAGTCAATACTGAAGGACACTCTTCCTCATGTGCCACTGTCACACAGAGCATTCAGTAATACAGAAACAAGCAGACATATGGTCCTGCTGGGAGGTGAGGAGGTCACTAAACCAGATTAGTACTCTAGTAAAGATTGCTCGTTGACCAGGCAGGAGAAGGAAGGAAGGTTTCTGTTGGCACACACCTCAAACACAGGTTTAAAACAACAAAACAAAGGCTTGCACTGGATTACGAGAGAAATAACAAGTCTGTTCTGAAATTTTAATGGACCCTAAAGTTCAATACTTGCGTTCTCAAATTCATTTGTTATCCAACAATTCCAAAGAAAATCTGTTCAACAGAATTCAGCTGAATCCAATAACGCTTACTCAATCATTGCATGTTTATCTTGGCTACAGGCTGAACACTTAAATGCATTCTGTTCTAAAACACAACTAATATTTGAGCAGTCAGTCAGACAAAAATCTTCTCTTATGATGATCACCCTTTTATCTCCCTTAGATCGATCAGGCCTGATTTATCACAAATAAATTCTATACTATTTTGTCATATAAATGAATTAAAACATTAAAAATTGAAATTGTTTTAAATGTTACAAGTGAATTTAAGGATCACAAAATTAATGGATGTTCATTCTGAGATTTGTTCAAGATTATATTTAATGGTGTTATTAAATTATTTTATGTCGGCAAAGTTAATAAACGGGAAATGAGCATACACGATTAAATACATAATACTGATTGACAAAAATCTCTACGTTCCTACAGCAATCCATTCAGTCCATCTCCCCAATAAAAGCTCATTCTAATTCTAAACCCTTGAATAATAAGAAGTCATGCCCTGCTGAATCAATGCTGAAACTGTTTTGATGACACAATCTAATGTCAATGCTAAGAAAAGTTCATTTGAATTTTAAGGTCATCGAGAACATGAAACAGAAATGATGAGCAAATCTCAGGCTAATAAATAAAGATGAATGAACAAAGCAAACTAGTGAAAGAAAGAGAGGGTCTCTTTATTTGTGTGTGAATGAGACACTTGGCACTGGAGTGATAGTGCTGGTATAACGACAGACAGCTTTGTAAACACTCACTCTACAGTCTTTCAAAGGGGTCACACACTCTCTCACACACACACGCAAACAGCTGGCGTTAAGACAAAGAAGCAACTGTGCATCAGACGAAAGATCAGTACTGAGGATTAGTGTGATGAAATATCGCTGTTGTTTATCTGTGTTTGTGCAGGTCATGTGCCGCCTTCACACTAGATCACAACTACTAATACAATGTATTTCTCTTTGCTGCTCATCTCTGAATAAACTGGACTTCGGTATAAATCGCTGGCAGAAAACCTCTTTTTCATGATAAGGTTTGTCTCCCAACCAGCTGTGACCACACCAAGTTTTCCACATAACTGTATATTAAAGACAACATGATGCATCAAATTTTACTTTCATACTAACTGGAAACTGGAAAATTCAATGAGAAAAACTTAATATGTTCAATGAATATTCCAATAAATAGTGTTGGCTCTATGAGAAACTGCTTGCAACGTCTCTCATTTGTATTTCGCTTTGAATAAAGGCAGTTAAATAAATCAATGCAAATGTAAAGGTAGAAAAACTGTAAAGCGGGACTTGATTTTTTGTATCTGATTGTGAAGTGATAGAGGAGAGATGTTGAAAAATAGGAGGCCTTGATGACATCAGTTGAAAAATAAGGTTGTTTAAGAAACAATTTTGATTTAATATTCCAAAGACTTTTATATCAGTCAAAACAGGAAATACTTACTTGAAGTACCCCCTGAAATTTACTTAACATTTTAATAATTTGAGAAGACATTCGCATGAGAACACATTCTCTGATGACAATTAATGGATAAAATATTTCATCTTTAAAATTATTTAGGGCCAGATTTAGGCTACTAACAGCTTGCACCAGCGAAAACAGTCTTTTGGCGTTAAAATAGTACTGTCAGGATTAACTAAAGATGCGCAGTGAAGAATTAGCGCTGAAAAGGTGTGGACACAGTTATTTTTGCTCCTGACCTTATTGAATATGCATTTGTAGGAGTTTCCCTTTCAGACGCAAAATTTATGGGAGGAGAGTATTAAAATGAATCATGCAACACATTTTACTAACGTTTGCGCTCATCAAAATTCCTGGTATTTGTGCCATTATTTAAAGGGGTCATATGATGTTGCTAAAAAGAACATTATTTTGTGTATTTGGTGTAATGCAATGTGTTTATGCGGTTTGAGGTTCAAAAAACGCACCATTTTCCACATACTGTACATTATTGTTGCTCCTCTAAGCCCCACCTTTCTGAAACACTTCGATTTTTACAAAGCTCATCTTTCTGAGAAGCGAGGCGTGCTCTGATTGGCCAGCTATCCAGTGCGTTGTGATTGGCCGAATATCTCAAGTGTGTGACGGAAATGTTACGCCCCTCACCATATTGTGATGGCGTTTCACGGCGCGACCACACAAAAACAATAAAACCCATTACAAACGAGGCATTTGTTGCATCCAGTGGGGACATAATTACTGACTATAATGACTTATACTGTCTTTTTACGCGTCGCGTTGCATCGCGCCACGCAAACATTACCATGTCTGCATTTGTGATCGGAGAAACGACAAACAACAAGCACTACTCTACGCAGCTCAAAACTCGCGTTTGAATCGGAAGCACAGTCAGAAGCACCAGACTGTCCTTGCAAAGTTGGAATTGCCCCTCTTTATAGAAACAGCCTTTGTGCGAGCCAACATTGTAGCTTCCAAGTTCAGGAAATAGTCCTCCATAAAATGCGCTGCACACACTCGAATATTTGCGTTGTACTGCTCTGGAACAGTGTTGTAAATACAACTTAACCACTGATTTCTAGACATGTCTTCTTTTGGAAGCCCAAACAAAAGTAGTTTCGCTTTCACAATGAAACAGCATCTCCGGGACATGGCACCAGCGGCAGCAACAATACTACAGCGAGAATAATAGTTCCACCTTCTTTCATTGCATATACGTTTGGGCGGTATTATGAAAATCTCCCCGCATCGTGACGTAGAGATGTGGGGGCGTGTTTGAACGAGCCGTTTTAGGGGGGAGTGGCAAAATTATAACTTTGATAAAGAATATCTCTTTGGTTTTGAGACTTTAGTCTTTGCAACTTCAGGGATCTTATCTATGCACAAACAGCTTGTAACACTCCAAAGAGAAAGGAAAATTTGAAATCGCATCATATGACCCCTTTAACACCTAAAAAAGCATTTCTTAAAGCAGGCGCTAATTTGCGCTACTCTTGTTAGATTGCGCTGGTCATTATGGAAATGATCTGGCTGCGTCTGTGTTTTTTAATATGAGCATTGTCAGTAAATCTCACGCAGAATTTTCACTTCCCGTCGACGCTTTTATGGAATCGTGCTCTAACACTAATTTGCCATTTACTAAATCTGGCCCTTAATGTTTTATTTACTTTAAAATATTTAATGTTTTATTTTCATTGTTTTATTTTAGAATTATTTATTTTATTAATGGGTTTTCGATTATTTAAATAATTTCATCCCCCCCACAGTTCCCTCATGAATCCACAAGGGATAGCGGTGATTTCAGCATCTGCCGTCTCAATGTGGACATAAATACATAAACTACATCTCCAGAACTGCTCTGAGAGTCACTTCACGAGCATTTTACCGTTTCATTGAGTAAAACCAGCGTCAATTTAAAGGTATTCACGGCAACCCGTCAAAATAAAAGTTTGGTTTAACTAAATACATTGTACCATTAGTATTATTTAGTAGAATGTATGTGATACTACTACTCCTACTACTGTTGAAAAAATTAATAACACTTTATTTTTTTAAGAAATAATCACACAATATTTCTTCCATGTTTTAATTTTAATAGTAAATCCCCTTTATTTACCAAAAAATAAAATGTGTTTAAATTTCATTAATTAAAAGACAAATTAAATTTGGGGGAAATTTGTTTACTGTTTTTCATGCTTTTATTACTTGCGGAAAAACTTGAAACGCAATTTTAAATATAAAGAATGGCATTGATTTTTGTACATTTTATTTTTGTTTGACTATTAATAAAAAAAGTGTGTTTTTTAATTAGCATGTTTTTGTGTTTTGCTTTGGTACCGAAATTGGTACCGAGAACCGTGGATTTTCACTGGTATCGGTACCGAATACGAAAATTTTGGTACCGTGACAACACTACTTCCAATATATTCTGACTGACTGTGATTTGGTTGTCACACAGCACTTTCACTTTCGTTGAGGACAAATTACGTGCTGGAAACCTGTTGCGTGATTTCAAGTCAGGGCACAGTTTAAAACTCCAGCTAAAGCCCACCCATCTTTTCCTCTGGTGTACAGGAATAAACATTTTAAGTGTAAATATCCATCATCCCTCTCCATAAACTCTGATAAAGCATGTATGTCCCTGTCCTTTCTCTTTCTGTATGAATCATTGTCATGAGTAGCTGTGATCCAACCCTGGATAGAGTCTAAGTAAAAACATCCTTTCCTGGCTCCACGTCAACCGTCTTCCTCATCCCTCTCCTGATCCAAGACACTCCCTTAAAAACTCGAACCATCCCTTTCCACTTTTTCCGATTCTCCTGCAGTGTTCCCTCTCTGGAACCTGATCTGCTGACCGCCTGCTTTTATTTATTGAACAGGTCCGATTTCATGCCAACAATAGGGGGGATATGTAGGGAGGTGGGTTGCTCCCTGCCTCTCTCTGATATTGCAACACACATTCAGGACTGGAAGCTTCCATATTGTGGCACGGTTCTACTGCTTTTTATATTACTGTTGGGTGTTTACGGCACTGGCATTGTGTGTGCCCACAGTCAGGCATGAGTGTTGCATCCATTTCAAAACAGCCCTAAATGAGGATCATTCTAGACAAGCTCAAACTGATGTGGCTCCTGTCTCAGCATTGGAGAAAATACAGTAGATTTTGAAAGGCCCTGGGTTGTGGGAAGTAATAATGTCACGCAATAACAACAAGAAGCAATAAGGCTAATACAACTCTAATGAAAGAGGATATCTTATTACAGGATGTAGCTGCGTCCGAAACTGCCAGTCAGTCAATTACTTAACAGAAAGCGTTTTTGTATTAGGTACCTCCTAAAAGTGGTTTGCAAGGCTTTTGAGATGAAGAACCAATTCAAGTGAGCATTAGAGATAACCATGCAAATATTTAATGAATCCAACATTTTTTCAGTAGAATCACAATCATTTTTCGATAAGAATGAAACAAAAAGTAAGCTTGACAACCATGATCCGACCCAAAATTATGTGATAAACAATGTGATGAGGAAATCAGACGGTATTGAATCTTGGCAGGATAACCCGTTATTTTGCAATCTACACAAAATTCATCAATTTGTTCAGGTTGACACATACTCATACTCACATAATAACAAGAAACAATGTAAGAAAACAGATTGTTTCAAGGCAAAGGCATTTTAAAATTGGTCCAAGAGACTGAAATTTAAGTTTTAATTCATGAAAAACTTGACATAATCGAAGTAGCACTGTCCTATTAATGAACAACACATTTTTCGTCATTTTTTTTTAATGAAATGGGTGATATGGTTCACAAAGCCAGTCTGAATGGTTTGTTTTGAATATGATATGGCTCTCCTCGAGTAGGACACACTAAGTGATTATCACTGAAAAACAACTTAAATTTCAGTCTGTTTATAACAGGAACATGGACAATTTTGTTGATACATTTATAGTCCATTTTTGAAATTTGAATGCTTCAGTCCCCTTTCAATGTAACTGCATGCTAAAGAGCAACTATTTCTCCTTTTGTGTTCTACTGAAGAACCTATGTCATACATGTTGAAAATGACATGAGGATGAAGAAATAATGACAGAAGATTCATTTTTGTAAGTACTGTCCCTTTAAAGCAGTATGCATATATGTAATTTACGCATTTTCTAACTTCTGTGTTTCTCAATGCTTCTGCTTTGCTTCTAAGTAATTTAAGACAGCTCTCTTTCTCTAAACATTCTCGCACGGGCACGGCTCTTACCTCACTTCTCAGAGCACCCAAACTTCCTCATTCCACTCAGGCCCGAATTAACACAGTGTTGTGCCCTAGGGTGACCACATTTGAAGTGCCCCCACCCCCCAATCTAAAAAATTTAAGAGCACTGTCAAAAATTCAGGAGCAAAGTTTCTGAAAAAATTCTGATCAAAGACAAAAATTTGCCTTCCCATTACAAGGTAATATTTGACTCCATAAAGTGATTTACAGGGGCATTTTTGTATTATTTGTAATGGCAATTTTTTCTCTAATTTTATTAAAAGTATGTCATTATGTCAAATTCAAAAATCAATATTTATAAGCTTTTCCAACATTTCTAATTTAAAACATATATTAAATAAGAACAGGCAGAATAAGAAGAATAAGTTACCAATAAAAAAAAACAAACAATATTAACAAAATTAGTTTCCACTACAAAGGTGGAACAGAAGAACACAAAAGTGGCATGTAGGTAAATTCACAGATATTTACAGAGGCTCAGAGGTGGCATGGATGTTTTAAATTCATAACAATGTTGTGACAATGTTTTAAATATAAAATTTTGAATATAGAATCATTGACACTTTAAAAATAAAAATAAATCTGCCAGCAGGTGGCGGCAAGTCACTGATTTTATCACTGAATCATTCATTCAATTGATTCGTTTGAACAGCTGATTCATTCAGGAACGAAGTGAGTGACTGTCTTTATGAATGGGTAATTGAATCATTGATTCACTAGATTCATTTTAAAATGCAGGTTCATTCATAAACGAAGCACCACTGTGTTTGAATGGAGATGTGCAGCGGCTCAGCTGTGACCGTTTGAAACTATTTTCGTTGACAAAATAGAGCAAAATCTGACAATATTGTTAAAGTCATACAATGTACATCGCTTAATATTAACTTTTAATATTAATATAAACTAATCAAAGCGCTCTACACTGCACAACGAATCTCTTATGTACACCCTGTCTACACTTTGTTTGTTATAAGGAGAGGATTTGTGAGCTTGCATAACTCAGCAATGAACAAAACTGTAACAGTAGTTTGAGCAGTGAGTGGATTCTGATTAACATTGCATTCAAGGAATCAACATATGTCTGCGATGCATTACTCAACGCTGCAAAAACATGCAAGTAGAAATCTTTGAAGATCCCCTCAGCGCAAACACAAAATAGCCTATTTCTATTCGCGATTCGAAAATGTATTGTATGTATTTTATATTCTCTCTGTATTGTATTATTAACTGTTCAGTTTTTATGCATCTGCATCTGTTCCAGCAAAATAATATATATTAGGGATGCAAATCGAAATAGAAAATATATATATATATATATATATATATATTAGGATGCACCAATGAAATTTTACGAAACCGAAAACCGAAAAAGAGGAAACCAAGGCCGAAAACCGAAACACCGAAAGAAATTATGTCAATTATTAGTACCATTGCATTTACGGCTATGACTGTGTACTAACTTTACTAAAATCCTGTCACGTGATGAACGAACGACTCAAACCCGAAGACTCGGGAGGTGAACTAATCAACTCTCTTTCCGGCTCTGACTGCATTGGTTAAGTTTATGGGGTTGTGATGAACGAGTGACTCAAACCCGAAGACTTGTCAGATAGGCTAAGAGGTGAGGTGAGCTAATCATAGACTAAAGACCCAGGTAAACAATGAATTTATTTTTTTTCTGTTTCTTAGACCATTATAGTTTTGTATTGTTTGTAGTGTGATCAACGTTTGCACAAGTAGTAGATGAAGTAGCACATAACATTTTAATTATATTTTGCTAAAATGAACGAAATGAACGAAATGACTCGAAAAAAGATTCGTTCATTTAGCTGAACGAGACTCAAAGGTCCGAGTCAGTAAAATGATCCGAACTTCCCATCACTAGTTTGCGTCATCACAACATTTCGGCCGTATTGCTTCGGTGATAAAAGTCTTTCGGCCGAAAACCCAAAATGCACTTTTGGGCCATTTTCGGCCGAAAATTTTTGGTGGCCGAATATTCGGTGCATCCCTAATATATATATACAAAACATGAAAAATATTTTAAAAGTCTAGTCATTATCTTAATCACTTGGTGCACCCCTATTGGCTGGTGCCCCAGGGCACTCACCCAATCCCATCTATGGATAATCCGGCCCTGATTCCACTGCTTTCTCTGGGTGCCATGTTTCTAGACTGACTTCTCAAAAACGAGGATGGGAGGTGTATCTTTGGCAGGTCCAAGTGGAGTTTTTTGGGGAAATCCAAGGTTCACAAGAGACTGTGCATGGGGAACTTTCCCTGCACAAACATTGTGTCTTGAGAAGCACAACCCAGATGGACACGGTTACTGGGGAGACCAAGAGGTTTGCAGGACTGTGTGAGAGAGGACTTTCTGAAATGTCACATTCTCCCAGACACACCTCCCCCCACAAACACAACCTTGAGAGGCTGTTCTTTATTTACAGGCTATGCAGAAAACAATCTCCTACAGAGCATCTAATGAGGCTACTGGACTACGGCCCACCGCTGAGGCTTAAAGAAGCTCAAATGATTTGCAAAAAGGAATGGTTTTCCACAGAATATTCAAGAAAAAAAAAGACAAAACTATCAAACAATTATCAATGAGTCTTTTGAGAGAATGTGAAACACCTAAAATACCACAAGGAAGCCCCTTTTTGGACAGCGATGGTTCCTGTTACTGTTTAGTTCAGAGCAATTTGCATTAGTGAAATAAGGATCTGAAACAAACAAGTTAGTATTACTTTATGGTGACTAGGACCATCGTTTAACAAAAAAAAAAAAAAAAACTCATAAGTATAAAAGGCAATTAGCTGGCCCTACGGGTGTGAATTTTCGGGTTTTACAAACAGATTCAATTTGATTCACAATTCAAAGTTTTTTGATTGATTCAAGAATTATTTATTAATTATTATTTCTATTTCCTGATTAGATTGGTTTTAATTCAAATGACAATTTACAGGTTTTTGATGTGATTCAAAATCAATCTGATTCAACTAACAATGGAATTTATTTTGATTAAATTCTATTCACAATTCTATTCATAATTCATAGGTTTTCAATTGGATCCAAGAATGATTTTGTAAATTCAGAATTTTTTTATTCTTTTTGCAATCAAATTGAATTCCATTCAATTCTGATTAAAGATTTAATTCTTTATACATATAAAAGTATTCCATATGCCATAATAGCCTATTTTTGAGAACTGTGAGGGCACAAACAATGCTGCACTATGTTTCCATTCATTTGTGCATATAACTAATTTAATGTTTATATGTTATATTTTTAAACACTGCATGAAACTTTATCTAATCATAACTTTTAGCATTTTAAACCCATTTATGACCAAAAAAATTTATATACAATTCCAAAAACTATGCTTCCAGAATGATACATATGAATCAGAAGAATTTTTAATTGGAAAATCATTATGAAATTTCATTTAGCAAACTGGAACTACTCCATAGAGACCAAAATACAGAACTTTACAATGTACCACACATAATATTATTTTGACTTACTTTGTCATTTAGACAACACAAAGTCATATGTTAGCACCGACTCATTGAGAGAGGTGTCATTTAGATCCATGTGAAACTGGCTATAGAA
The DNA here is from genome assembly GCA_021397915.2 of Tor tambroides. Classification (NCBI taxonomy): domain Eukaryota; kingdom Metazoa; phylum Chordata; class Actinopteri; order Cypriniformes; family Cyprinidae; genus Tor; species Tor tambroides. The sequence goes on from JAFVLL020016417.1 coordinate 56,488, forward strand.
CAGTGATATAAACTACAATCTGGCTCTTACAAACGCAAAAGAAGATCATCCACCACGGGCCACAATTTCTCAAAAACCAAAAGCAAGGACTAAAAAACAATAGACATAGGCCATTCAAATGTCACATCCATCTCTTGCCTTGTATCACCTCTGGCATGGCGCTGCAAGTAGCACGTATCTAGCAAAGTCACATGACTTGGTTCCACATAACCTCTATTCTATACCCTAATCTAACAAGTTAAATTCTTTGAGTCAAATAGAAGAGGTCATGTGCAATACGAGCAACACAAGGTCCCAAGAACACAGCTGGTGTTCTACACAAATGGCAGCCATCAGTTGTTGCACGATTAGTAGTATCCACTGAATCTGAATGGTGCCCATGACATAAAACAAACTGATATCAATTACAGTTAACAGATCGAGCGATGCAATGTAAGCTGTTGAGTCAAGGAGTTTCAGGAGACAATAATGCTCTCTCATACAGACAATGCCAAATCTCTATTCCCTGATGATTTAAGATGTCATTTTTCCAACATCAGTTGTGGCTGGAAAAGAATGCCAAGAATGTTCCCAACTTTCTTTTCTCTGGGCTATAGTGGAGTGGAGTGAAGTCTCTACATTAACATAACCTGCACTCTACAGCGAATCTAATCAGAACGATATCTGGTAATGAAGGCAGGTCAACAGTGGCATCTGTAAAATCACAAATATAATTTTGAGAGGCAGGTGATGTTTTGCAGGACAGCTGTAGTGCATCAATGCATTAGCTGTCATGTTTCAGATACAAGCCACTTCTTATAATATCAACATAACAAGGCTCAAATGACAAGCATGGACAGGGAATACTTCTGCTGTCTATATTAAAGGTATCATAGGTGATTGTCTTCAGAAACATTTTTTGTTATTCTGGTTGAAAGTCTCTTCACATCCTGATAGCAATCATTAAGTTAAGTGGTCTAAATGTATTTATCTGTATTTATATATTCTGTGGAAGGTGTAGGACCAAGAAATGTTTGCCCAATCAAAACCCTCGGTCCGAGCGTTTTAATTTTCTCTCCTACCTGCCTGTCAACGTATGTATTTGCATACCTCTGCGCACCCTGTTCGCGCAGACATGACACGTCATCAGCGCGTTCACGCACGCTATTGCAGACAGAGCGAGAATGGCAGGCAAACATCAACAACCCGATCTTCCTTCCTGGTATTGTAGTACTTTCACTAACTGTGCTATAAAGTTTTCTCACCGGTGAATGACACATGATGTAGCCCAGCGGTTCCCAATTGCAGTCCTCGCGCTCCCCACTCTGCATATTTTGCATGTCTCGCTTAGTTAACACACCCGATTCAGATAACCAGCTCGTTAGAAGAGCTACGTGCATGAACTGTGTTCCAATTGACATGCTCCCTACACAGTGTTCATTACTCCCTACTCCCTGAGCAGGGGAAATCCGTTGAAGTTTACTTCACTTCGGAACATTCACTCACGGATTGCGCTGCGCAGCATCTTCACACACAGACGAAACTTACTAGAGAAGTGTGACATAATATACCTCTGTAAATAAATACCATTTAAATTCACGTCTAGCACACTTTAATTGCCCTTTGTATGGAACATATATGCTTGCTTTGAACTGGATCATTGATGTAGCCTATAGTAGTAATTTAATGTTGTCTCTGGTATTCTGCTCTTTGAGCGTATGTGTGTTCAGGGGGCGTGGCTTTGGGCGGCGATTGCAGGGAGAGTGGGACATTCGCTTTCAGTGCTATCAGGCTAAAGTTAGCATTTTCCGAGATCTCCAACGGCACCTTTAATCATTCAAACCCTCCACGTGCAACAAGGAACGCAGTCTCTACAGGTAGTTTTCTACAACAACACCTACACACTGATGGAGCATTTTAATATACTGTGTTCAAATATAATCAAAGGAGCACTAACAGTAACTTCTACATAACAGCTTATTCATACACTGATCTCTCTCTTTCTCTATTTATAATTTTTTATTTATATAAAATTGTATACACAATATTAACTTATAATCGTATATATAAACTCTTTATAAAGTTACACATATAAAATATTTTAAATATTTTGCATTTAATTCTAGGTCCAATTAATAGCTTGCAATGCCAGAAAAAAGGGTACAGCATTTAATTTCTGTGCAATACACATAAATATGGTTATTCTGACAACAATATAAGACTTATGTTTATGTACTGTGATGATGATAATTCAGCAAATTTAGATGAAAATCAGTTTGAAACCATCCTGTAGTCTCAATTTATTCATTAACATTAATGTTTGTCAACACTTATTTGTCAGTACAATAATAAATAATTGAAACATTCTTTTTGTATCTGATGATGCTGGCCCATAGTGAGTCAATGGTGAGAAAATTGAAAAAAAAAATGGAAGCAGAATATTTAGAATAATTCAAAATAATTACTTAATACATAAACTTTTTATATCAGATTTGTATCCTGCTTGTCTTGATAGTGCATATTTTTAACATCATCGTCATCTACTGAAAGCTCCAAAGAAAAAGGCCTAAACCGGTTTCACAGGCACTGTGTCAGTGAGGTCTGAATGACAAACACCACAACAATGTTTGAGTACATCGGATTTCAAAACAGACAAATAAGAGCGTTCCGTTAATCTTTTGGTAAATACAGCACCGTTACGCTGGCCAACACCTATACAAGTGTATTCTGTGCTGATGAATAGCACACATAGTTTGATTTAGGTGAATGAATGGTGTCCCAAAGTCTGACACACTACTGCTCTCACAGCAAGAGAGACAACTGACTGAACATTTGCCATTTGACAGGTGACAGGAATCAAACATGCTGTTTCAACTGGCTTGTGGTCCTTAAAACCTATGCTGTTATTGTTCAGTTTGACTGATATGGATATTTATGGTTTACCACAGTTGCCACAGAGTCACCACATTTGAATAAATGATTCATGCTTTCTTGCAAATGTAAGCACACCTAACCCTGCTTAAAAACACATCCTCATCTAAGCTGGTTTGCTGGTCTCCAAGCTTAATCCGGTTTGTCTGTTTGCAGATTTTAGCTATTTCAGCTGGTCATGAAACTGGGTTGTCAAACCAGACTCATGAAACCAGTTTACCTGCAGCCTGGCCAGGCTGTGAGACCATCATCTTCAACCAGCTTAGATCAGTAAAAACATCTTAAGCTGGTTTAACGTTTGGTTTAACCTCGTTAACGAATACGCCCCCTTCACTGAACTACTCAATGTTTTGCGTATCACACAGCTTTTTGGTCATAAATGACTTTTAACGAATCAGTTGAGCGAAGATTCATTCAGTGACTCACTTATAACTCACAAAAGAGATTCATTGACACAGACTGTTACAGTTTAGCTTGTTGAAAGAGCCACAGAACGAATCAATTCAGAAGATTCGAATCACTGAAAAGAATCGAAATCTACAGCACTAGCGGATAGTCGCGTTTTATAAAAGAAAAAAGTAAACAAATGTGCATGTTAGTCGATGCTGGACAAATATATGCCACGAAACTCCCTTAGCACCGCTATGTATGCAAAATACAGCAGTATAACAGTTTCAAACAGAATGTTATAGCTGAACCACTCGCGGTTTATCTTCAGTTCTGGATGTAACCGAGGCTACCATTGAAACTACTACAGGACTACGAGTTTAATACAGGATTAAATATAAGATTTCACTTACCTGTGTGATCACAAATGCCCTCAATGCGATTAGACTGCGTTGCTGAAAAGGCTCAACTAAAAACCGACAGCAAGGGAACTTTCACTATCCAGTGGATGCTCGCGCTCGTTTCCCTTCTGCCATTAACTTTGTAACGTTCAGCGTTGCTTAGATATCAAACATCAGATGAGGGCAACAGGCGTTTCTCCAGCCTGCCATTAATTGGCTCACACGTTGCAGTTGATCCGATCCCGATGGTCATCTACGCCACGGCGGGATCAACTGTCATCCCAATGGAAATCCCAGCAGGCTGATCCTCGACTCCCTCCATGCTGACATCAACATCAACACACCACCCTCTGCTGACACCAACTCCGAGCGCAGGGCTGCCCTCAACACGCCTGAAGGAAATTCCTAATAGCACAAGGTATTACGTGTCTGTTGACTCCTCAGTGTTTTGAAATGAGGCTAATAATCCAGTGAAATTACAGTCTTGCTAATCAGAAACGAATGGATATCGTTGCTGATATTTTATTCCACTGTTCTGTACTGACACTACGTCATATAAAGGCATCCTGAAGCCAAACGGTTTGATGCATCATGTTACCCTATATGTGATTTTTGTAGATTTTTAAAATGATGTAGGTTGCAAAAACTTTTAAACTTAACTAAACTTTTTAACAAAAGAACAAAAAGATTATGAGTGTTTGTTCATCTCTCAGCACTCATGGAATGTAGGCTTTTAGAAAATAAATACTTATAAAACAATTTTCACACTAATAAAACATAATTCGTCCACGAATAATAGCTTGAAAAACTTTAATAGGGCAAGTTGAGGAGATCCCCCCCTTGTATGTAAAGCGCTTTGAGTGCCTTGAAAAGCGCTATATAAATGTAATGAATTATTATTATTATTATTATTATTTCATTGTCGCATTCAGCTCTGTGTTGTAAGCCGCTCTGACACAACATGCCCACGGCATCTATGAGAAAATGCCAGATCTGTCATATCCTGGAAGCATGAAAAGCTTCTGTTGTCCTCTCCTACTGTGACATATTCATTGAGAAAGACCATGTGAGCTTGAGCTTTTTGTTGCCATTCATTCTTGTTGATGTATTCATGAACTTTGTGTCACTGAAGCATTCTCATTTACAATGAAATCTTGTCACTTCATTTTGCGACTGTTTATTCATGGACTATAAATGACAAAATGTTGATCTTCGGATTGGAAACAGACCACTAGTAGTTGGTACGAATCATCATTTTTCTTGGCACACTTTTTACACAAAATTTCCTTCATTTTCAGTCTCATTGACGGTGCAGCTCTCCAAACATCATTATTCTTGGTTATGAGAGATTAAGTATTGCTCACATTTTCCAGCTGCAGAGACTTCTAATCCTTGTGCGCAACATTCCTGGAGTACATTTTCCTTTTTCCTGTTATTCAGAGGGCACCGTTATTCTGTTTATGTTTGATAACCAGGAAGAACACAGGAAAATATTAGGACTGTTTACTTTACATAAATATGTGCATCTAAAGCAAATGTATTTTTGATGGATCATTTTATTGGAACATTCACTGTAGAATTAAAAACACAGAATGATCAGTTATTATACATATTGAGTCTTGATGTTCTTAAACTGAATGTTCTTGCACTATTCAAGAAGATAGTACATTTTCTGGTATTAAAATACTAAATTATAGTTTTTTAAGCTGCAGGTTTTAAAATAAATTATTTGGCAAGCAAAGTTTTATTTATTTTGATGTTTTTCCTGTTGAAATGGGAAGTTGGAGTAGGAAATATCAAAGGGAATTTTAGCTCCACTTAATGTATGTCATGCTGCATCTTACATCAGCTTACATCTTTTGTTACTATGTTTTCTGGTATATTCAACACTTTATAGTAATAGCAGTGGCGAGTGGCCTGACCGTACCGCTACAGCACTGACCCCTAGTGTTCCTGTAGCTTTAGTAAACATGAGAATGCTTACAGTTGAGAATTTAATAAGAATGAGATTCTTTCTTAAATATGCATTGAATATATTCATTGGAAAGCACAAATGATAGCTGATTTAAAAACACTTTATACTTTATGCAAGCTTCTCAACAAGATCTTGCATAATCGAGAGGAGTGTAGACTTGCAGTTTAACAGTTTTTGAATAGACATAAATAATCAGATGTCAAGATTTCAGTGCATTGAGAAGATTTCCAGATAGCGAAAGATTGCTATGATTGATAGCAAAAATGAAGACCTTCACTTTAAGGGCTCTTTGAATTGCTGTGTATATAATAAAGTATCTATCTATCTATCTATCTATCTATCTGTCTGTCTGTCTGTCTATCTATCTATCTATCTATCTATCTATCTATCTATCTATCTATCACATCAGCACTTTACATAGTTGTAGTGCTGAAGTACTTTATGTAATTTTTACACAGGGATGTACTCGAATTAGCAGACGACTATCTATACAACCGTACATACTCTTGTTTTAATTTAGGCAAAGAACTTCACCTAAACTGCTTTATGGTATTTAATGTAAATTGGAGTTTAGGATGTCCACAGATCATTTCACTAAATCTGTATTTTACATGCAAATTGCAAACTAAAATATGCCTCATTAAAATCAAATATCATCACATACTGACATTTAAAAATCATAAGAAAATGTTTATCCATGTGATAAACTAGATTTTTTTTTATCACAGTAAGAGTGTATACAATATACCCTCATGAAAATTTCAATAGATTTTTACAGAATTCACACATGCTCATTACATTACACATTAAATGTGTTCAATTGCCCAAAGAGTAGATAAAAAGACCAATCTTAGTATACTTTAAATGATAAAATGTTTATTATATTATTATTATTATTATCCACATGAGATAATTAAGCTTATACTGATCGACCTCTTATCATATTCAGACATAATTTCCAGTAACAGTCCATCTAAATGTCTCCATTAATCTATGATTAATTTCTCATTGAAAGAGAAATATCTTTTGTTTACAGTACATTACCTACTTTTTCCCGGTTTCTTTATAATCCAAGCCATTATAAGACATACATATGTATTTAAGCTCCACAAGAACATGAGAGCAAAATATGGATTTCACAATGAAAAACACACTTTTATGCATTTATACAAACAACAGAGAATTTACGTGACATAGTAAAGTGAGGTTCGTCACAGTGGAAAGTCCATGTTTCCCTTTGTTGTTCTTCAGTTTAAAAAGCAAAGACTTGTTTTGTCTATGTTGAGGGAAGAGTTCTTGCTCTTTATCTTGGGCCAAAGTTGGTTGGCGGAATTTTAGCCGTTGATGAACCTTTCTTGTTGGGATAAGCTTTAACGTTCAAGTTTGTCCCTTTTGGTTGAACTTTCAAATAGAAATCCAACTGGAAAGAAGAACAAAATGTTAGTCTATTAGTGAAAAAAGTAAGTAATGAATAGTGTATTTGTGATGCTGTTTATCACCTGTACAGCTTCAGCCGGTCCTACTGTTACTGTTTTGGTAAAAGGTTGGTAACCTAGTGCAGAAGCCGTCACTGTGTAGGTACCAGGCAAGAGCAGACGGAAATAGTCTCCATCCGTTCCTGAAACAGCATCAGATACATTAAATGACGTATTAAAGCATGTACTTTCTACAAAATCAGCTTTTAAATGTAGAACAACTCTCACCGCTGGTGATATCATGGTTTACGCCTGCCACAGAGATCACAGCATTGCTAATTAGGTTGTTGTTCTCATCGTAGACCATGCCTTTAATCCCATGGTGCACCTGAAGGACAGGAGACAGCCCAGATATATGTCAATTAAGTGCAGGCAATGCACTCAAAGTGGTAAACCGATTCCATCCATTACTTTAAATGTACCGGCAAGCAGTGTAGAATTACTTGAACTCACAACAAGACCCCTGAAGCTCCATATCAATTTCACATTATAAGTATCTAGGGACAGGTTCATTACCTGTTAGTGCCATGAAGAACCAATTTGTCCTTCTTACCTGTGTTTGCTAGAATACTGGCCTCTTTTTCTTGTTTGCTTTTGAATAAAGGCTCTCTCTCAATTTGCTACATGTTTTGAGTGCAGAAATGGAATTTGAACTTCTACTTGTTTCATTTCAGGCAGACAGAGCTGAGACTAAAGCAGTAAAACAGTCAAATGTGAGAAGAGGAGTTCCTCACCTGCTCCATGTAGGACACCAGAGCCTCTCTGTTGGCCAGCCACTCACTGGCGAGAGCCGTCGCTGGAGGAAACTTATCACAGCTGAGCTCCAGAGTGATCTCAAAGCAGTTTGTGTGGAGGTAGTTGAAGTCCTGCATCCCTTCAGAGACACAGAGCGATAATTCTTCTTAAATCACACATTAAAAATATGTTACATACAGCACAGTGTTGGCCAGGGTCAGAAATTAACCAGGGTTGGAGTCAAGAAATCCTACAAAAAAACGAGAAAGATGCTCGACATATTTAAAATGTTCTCTGTTTTAGAACAAACATTTCATAATATTTGTATTGTGCTACTAAATTCATATTTTCAAGAAAAACGTTCACGAACAAGAATACTGTTCACATGCTCATGATTTACCATTTTCTGCTGTTTTTTTCTTATGCAAAAGTTTTGTTTAGTCTCATTTAAGTTTTGTTTCATGTAAGTTTTGTAATATGACCATATAAATGTAAAACTGACCCCTAAAAATTAATTTTAAAATCAATTTGAATATTGCCCCAGGAAGTTAATTTCTGACTGGCACACTTACTAGTGAAATAGCTCTAAAATAGAAAACAATTATGTGTCTTTTAAGATAAAAGTGCTTGTAATCCCCAAATTTCAGCTAAATTACAAGGCTTCTAGATGAGACAAAACCACAAGCCTTGTTGAAGTAATTGAATGAGAACTGTGGTATGTAATATATAACCCACCCTTAGACAGAGAGTACCAGCTGGCTCCATTTGTGATTCCTTCATCAAAGTAATCGCCGCAGTTCCAGCCCTTATGCATCCAGCTGTGGGCATAGGAGTACGTCTTTGCCAACTACACACACATAGTACACAAACACAAAAATCTGTAAATATTCACCAGGGAATTGGGGAAAAAACTACAGCCAACTCTTCATTAGTTGAAGTGTATGTTTTCAGTACAGTTATTCTGCTGAGGGAAAAAAAACCCCATCTTAAATCAGTCTTAAAGCTGGGCTGTTTGTCTAAATTGATCTAATTTGGCTGGTATTATTGGGATTTTGGGCACTTTTCCGCTGATAAGACATCTTAAACCAGCATCATGAAATGGAGTTGCAAAAATAACAACTGATTTCAAACAGGTTTCACTAACACTCCCCCCATCTGCCATTGGTCAAGCTAACAGATAACCCCACCCCCAAAAACACACCATTGGTTGAGTCTGTGTTGTCTCTGTAATGGTTTGATAGTGCCACAGAATCACCGTGATTACACTTTTTCAGGGAAATTAACTTATATATGGCCTGCTTTTGCTAATTGTTTCTGGACATTAAACTTTTTAGAAAGCAGAAAATTATACACTTAACATTTACATAAAAAAACCAGCATACCTTTCTGAATATTTTATCATCAGGAGTAGCCGAGTATGACGTTTTGCCTCTTATCCGGGGTTCGCGAGACTTATCAAAGGGGTAGTTAGCGACTACAGCGCCACCGTGGAGGTTAGCCGACAGAATGAAGTTGTAATTCTGCATCCATTTTATCACCGATAAAGTCTCCGGCTCAACCTGCAAGAACCAAGAATACAGAGAAAAAACTTTCCGATTAGAAAACACGCATGCTGTGTGCATTATTTCAGGGTTTGTTTTAAGTTTTTGTGCCATGACACTCCAACAGCATTCTTACGGCCTTTCTGGAATATTCCTTCAGCTCTGTTATCTGAGAAATCTGACATGCGGTAATGTATCCCACAAGAGGTCCTCCACCTGGTCCTGTTGTATTAAGTAAGATCAGTCTGACTGGCTCCTTGGAGATGGCTGCTCGGTATTGATCCCGTTCGTGCTCTGTTTTGAGGAGACGCTGTATTTATTGTGCATGGATCTGTATATATAAACATCCAAGGGTCCCTTTGGCCTCAGCTGTCATTGAAGAGTCAGGTTTCGTGCTGTGAACTCACACAGATGTTTTTCGCCCTGCTTAGCTCTGTCCCACGCTGAGGTCAGAGGGTCATGAGCGGGGTTTGATGTGAGAGTGACAGCTCTTGACTCACAGAGAAATGATTGGAAAGTGTCATACTCCTCCAACTGCAGTTCTTCTGTTGTTGTCCTGAGGGATGTCTGGTTGCCAGTGAACATACTTATTTCTCCAAAGCTGGAGTTCTCATTTTAGGCTGAGGAAAATAAAGAGTTGTTCCTGGAAAGAGCTGTTTAAACCGTTTGTATTATTCTGACGGGCTTCAGAAGTCTGGCAATTCTTTCATTTTATTACATAAAATCAAAAAGAAATATTTAATTTCTGTACTATTTCAAATAAGCATTTTTGTGAACTAAATTGTACTGAAGGTCAGATGTTTCTGCTTACACTGAACCACAAGAATTTCTTTAACATTTTAAAGTCATGATCCATGACATAGATCCTCACAGATGAGATTGACTTTATATTACTCAGCAAGTTGTGAAAGGCTAACCAAAATATCCAGAGCTCATGAAGACTAACAGCAGTACAGGCTAAAAAGTCCATTTACACAGGCCAAGGCTGTCTACTTTGTGAAAGGTGGGCCTGTTGGCAGTTGATAGATAGCAGAACGAGAGCTGGGTGGGTTACTGACAGACTAATGGAGAGCTTAATTGTGCTGTCCAACTGTAAAAACAAAAAGGTTTTTCTTCGCAATGCAGGATACTGGCTTTATCCTGTATTTTACTTCAGATTGGAACAGTGTGTGTATATATATATATATATATATATATATATATATATATATCTATTGTTATGGCAATAAAAAAGTCACCCCATGAAAACATATACAGAAATTCCTGTAGCTCCAGTAGAACATGATGTTAGCAACACCAATATCATGGGCAGAACGAACCACAGATAACTGTATCTGGGATTCATTCCCAGTTTTTCACAAAGTTCTACACATTCCTCATTACATGTTTATTTAATTATTAATTTGAAATTGTTATACTTTTTCTTTGTCATTCCACAGATTTTTCTCCAAAATCAGTCTGATGTTTGATTTCCCAAGGAATAATTTAACAATACTGATTCTGCTTCCTCTTAAAGATTTCAGCTCCAATAATGATTCTTTAAAAAAAAAAATAATAATAATAATAGTAAAATTGCCCATATTTTGATTGAACAGTATAGAAATAGACAGAATTAGCCAAATAATAAGATGGTTTCAAAAGAACCTTTTATTCATTTTTGAAATCAGACTAAACTGGTCGTGCTTTGCATTTTTGATTCTTCTTTTGATTCTTTACTCACTAAAAAGAATCATCTCGAGAATTAAAGGGATAGTTCACCCAAAAATGAAAATTCTGTCATCATTTACTCACCCTCAAGTAGTTCCAAACCTGTATGAATTTCTTTGTTCTGCCGAACACAAAAGAAGATATTTTGAAGAAAGTTTGTAACCAGGCTGTTTTGGGGCACCATTGATTCCATAGTAGGAAAAAAAAAAATACTATGGAAGTCAGTGGTGCTCCTGAACTGCTCTGCTTCCCACATTCTTCAGAATATCTTTCTTTGTGTTCAGCAGAACAAAGACATTCATACAGGTTTGGAACTACCTGATGGTGAGTAAATGATGACAGAATTTTCATTTTTAGGTGAACTATCCCTTTAATTCAGTTTTAGTATTACCTTGAAAACAGTTGTTCTGCTATTTTTGTAAAAAAAAAATATATATATATTTTTCAGAATTCTTTGCATTCTTTGAACAGCATTCAAAAGAACAGCATTTATTTGAAATAGAAATCTTTTGTAACATTATCTATCATTTTTCATCAATTTAACACATCCTTGCTGAATAAAAGTTATTACTTTTTTTAAGTTTTGAAAAGTATTATTTAGTATCTATTTTGAAAAAGTATATATTTAATTAAAGAAAAAATTGCACTGACCCCAATCTTTTAGCCAGTGGTGTACATAAATGTTTAGCATATGACCTTTAATATATACAAACATTCTGTGTTATCGTGACCCTTGAAAAGTGTATCTTATATTGTCTAAACATCTTTCCGCACTTTCAAATCGCTACACAACAATGACTAATTGCTTGACTGATCTCTCCCACTCATCTCATTCTGAGCAGACAGTGTTTCCTCTCCTATAGCAGTGTATGTGACACTGATTGATGCCCACCTGTAGTTCCCAGTTGTCAGGCAGTGGCAGATGGTGGTTTTGGCCATTGTGCTTCTCGTAGTAATACATAAGAGCATTCAGGTCTGGGAAATTACGGTTCAGGTCCACCTCTTTTGCGTTTCCACGTCCCACTAAGTAGCCGTTGAACTCTGGACCCTGTAAGTCAGAAAAAAGAGCAAATCATTTCCTATCCTTTAAGTAACCTTTGGGGAGGGAAATCACTTTTTAACATTCTCAGTATATCAGGAGTGAAACTTATACCTCAAGTGGTTTATTGTGCTTGTGTATATTGCGTAAGCGAGATGTAAAAAAAATCCTGTCTGATGCTAAGGTGGTTTTCTCTGCTAGTTCATGTCTGGTCCAGTGAGACGCTTGATAACTGGGTGTGTGGCCACATTCAACCACCATTTACTGCTGGACATATAATTAGTCTCTAAGATCAAGAAGGAGTCTGTATTACTGTAATTTTGCAATTTAGATGTGTGAATGTTGTACAGTAAGTGTATGGAGGCTTTGTTCAAGAAAAAAACTTTGTGTGTATTTTTGTGTGCATTGTTTTATATTTGGATGTTATTTTTGTGAGTTTTTCTGGTGTAATTAGTCTCAGAAGAACGCCAGCAATGCACTCTGGGATATGGCTGATTCCTTCATAACAAACTGGGGGCCACCAGAGACTTATAACACTCCCACGCCACAGCTGACACACTGAATAAATAAGTGTATACATATGCATGGTTGCGTTCACACCATGAGCAAATGTGCTGTTTTGGTACACTTGTTTTGCAATGTAGATTAGCTACTAAGGGCTGTATACCTGCCTGGCTGCAACCTCATATCCATCCGGGTTCATCGAAGGAAGGATGTGGATCCGTGTGTCGTGGATGAGGTGTGTTATTCGCTCGTTTCCTGCCCGGTATTCCTCGCACAGGAACTGGGCTAAGTAGATGAGCAGCTCCCTGCCAAGCACCTCATTCCCATGCATGTTCCCTACGTACTTGAACTCGGGCTCCACTGAAAAACACAGGTCAGGTGACCGCCAGTCAGGAAGTCATGAGGTCACAGGGTCACTTCCATGAATAGCATGCAAGCAAACAAGCTCTATACATGTATAAGAAGCAGTTCAGAAGAAGCAACCACATAAATTGAGAGCCAATATGCTATATGAAGCTCTTAAAGGGTTGCCTGCTAAAGAGATTTTGTCATAATTTCTCAATTTCGTTCTAAACCTGTATGACTTCCTTTTGTGGAACGCAACAGGAGAAATGTACTTTTTAAATACAATGAAAGCAAATGGAGATATGGTCTCCAGAAAGCACCATAAAAGTATTTTGTACAATTTAAACATTACACTTAAGACTTTTATATGAGGAACAGACCATATTTATTCACAGAAAATTATGGAACGACATGAGCGTGAGTAAATTTTGAGGTGATCTTTCCCTTTAAAACAAATGAGATCATTCTACAATGTGCATGCATTTGAGTAAGATGACACCATAAATGCTAGTATCAAATATGAATGAATTCAAATTCATAATTTTCCTCCTACAAAAGCTTTCTGAGTGTTTAACAGCGCAGCAGGCCACTCTCATCGAAATTCCTGTCTTACAGCCAGTTGTCAGCTCATTATTCACAATTATCTCTTCTAACAAGTACCAGCAGATTTCCGTTTGTTATTTTTTGATGCGGAAGTGAGTGACGGCGAGATCGCAAATCTAATTAGCCACTGTGTGCAGGCAGACACATCATGGTCTTCCCATTAATCATCAAATAATGAAATTAACAGTGCTGTGCCTCTGCTCAAAGAGTCACTAAACGAGTGACTTCGACATTAACGTATGAAGCGCAAACATTGTTTAGAACCTAAAGGGTCAGGTCACAACGACTTTGCCCACTCTGCTGTACCGGTTCCTGTTTTTGTACTCCATGAGGAACATGTATACATCCTGCAATTCTCTCAGAGGTTTTACCTTTGTGCGCATATTGCCGAGAGAAGCAGATCTTTACATCTGATGGCAAAGATTCATTTGCTTTCGTAAGCTGATTTATTAACTCCTTTTGTTGATGGATCTTAACTACATCCAGTAGCTGAGAGCGGAATGTGTTTTGAATTTGAGTGAACAAAGGAACAAGGTCTACAGGCTGAAACAAAAAGGAAAATTTTACTGCAGCAGTTGCTTTTTTTGGAGTTCTGAGATATATTTTATTGAAGTATCAAATGATTCTCCTAAAATGTTGTGAAAATGTTAGCCTAACCTATATAGTTTGGTTTCTTTGAGAGTTTGATGAGAAATTTTTAAGTTTATGTTGAGATTTCTAACTTTTGCTTCCAAATTTTCGGCAATCTGAGTACAGTTTGAGAGATTGTTCTCCTCTGGAACTCTAGAAGAGACACATGCAAGATTAATGAGGTCTTGTTCTCAATAGAATCATCTGAGAAGCAGAAGTGTCCATTTGCTCTCCGTTTCTAGAAGAAACAATTGAGCTATTAAAGAGTCTATCCTGTGGGAATGTTCTTGTTTTAGATCAATGATAAGACTGATGTTTGCTCCTGCCTGCAACAGTTACATATAACACTCACCACATCTCCAGGCACGTACTCTCCCTTAAACCCATTACTGTCCATTCCTGGATGCAATTTACTGTATGTGAGTGTTTGAGGAGCAACAAGATAAATCAAGTTGACGGTCAACATTGGCTGGCCAGACAACCAACCCAGTGAATAACCGGCCAAAGCTTTATGTCAACAATTCTGTTAAGTGCTGTTCTCAGAAACAGCCCAAATTATGCAATCAAACCCAAATTATTGCTTCACCAATCAGCTCTGGCAGCCCTGCAGATTCAATAGGAACATGCTAGAGTTTGCTTGAGCTATATGGGTGAGGAATTTAATGCCTTGGTACAAGAGTAAAGAAAAGACTCACGTGCTTCGTGGATGCCAGGATTATCACTGAACTCCAGGACATATAGGTGCCTTCCTTCTATGCTCCGTCCGATGCTGTAGATGCGAGTGATGTAGGGGCATTCGCTTTGGATGGCAAAAAGAGCCCTCACCATCTCCTCATAACCATGGTGCTGGAAGTCAGACGCCCTGATCAGCGAAGCCTCAAGCCCCAGAAGCAGCGCCCCAATCCAGATCAGAGAGCTGCCTGACAGCATGGTCCCAGACTGCTCCGCAAACAGAGCGCCACTTCTTTTCCCTCACTCTCTTTCTCAATCCTGCTCTCCCCGTTTGCCTCCTCCCTCTGGACCTCCTCTCACTCGCGCTTAGAAGAGCAAGTAAGGACGGCCCCTCCTTTCTCTCTCTCTCTCGATTCCCTCACTCGTACCATTTGTGTGTGTTTACTCAATTGGCATTGTTGGAGAAGTGAAAGTTTGACATCACATGTGACACCTCAGCTTTGGCTTTAAGCTCCTCACACACGAAACCTTCCCCTCTCGTGTTTTTCTGGCAGTGCTAGTCGAGCATTTCAGTCCTGACCTGTGGTTTGTCTCTGACTAGTTTTTAAAAGCCTGATTACTGGTGATTTAACGTAAGGGGAATAAAAGCAAACAGGAAAGGGGCGAAATGGAGGCTTTATTTTGGAGGAAAGGGATGTGATTAGCATTTACTCACCCACTTTCACTCCAACACTAGCTCATTCATTAACTCGGAGTAAACACACTTGGAGCCCGAGAGGTTAAAGCTTCTATAGGGCATTCTGGGAAAACAGACCATGGCGGACCAAAGGTTTCAGACGGGGCCCCTGAGGCCCTCCCCCAGTAACCTCTACTATAAACCCCAGGAGCTGCTGTCAGTCACACTCACTACAACCTGCATGTGAGTAGGGCAGTTGTTGCTTTGTTAATGAATTTATCTCCATTCTCAATAGCACCACCGATGGAAATGTAACACCTATTGCATGACCAAACAAGCAGGATGTTTACTCAACTGCCCATGTGTTTGTATTACTACTGACTCCCCTTGCTTTTGCCAGACTAGCCATTTGGCTTAAAAGTCACCATGAAATCAAAATGCACATATTTCTTTTTTATATATATAGAATACTACAGTGTTTGTTATAAACAATTTATCTGTGCACATGATTTTTTTGAATTCATTAACTTCACATTCTCCTTGCAACAACAACTCTTTTTTTGATGATGTGCACACTGTATGTGTGTGTGTGTGTGTGTGTGTGTGTGTGTGTGTATATGTGTATATGTATATATATATATATATATATATATATATATATATATATATATATATATAATGTATACGCACACATCATAAAGTGAAAATGGACAGTTCTTATTTTTACTGAACATTGCAATTTTTATTATAATTGATTTATTCGAACACATCATTATATTTATTTTTTTAAGTATGAGTAATGTATCTATTCTATACACTATTATACTAGTGTATAGAACACTATACAATACACTTATACACTTACAGGGGTACACATAAGTGGTGCGACCAAAATAAAAAATGTGCCATGTAAATAAGGTCAGACCGCTCATTTGCGTACTGACTTGGTTGACAGCTGTTAATGCACAATTAGCCTACTATTTTAGATCGGCAAACTGCAATACTGTACATGTATAAGATTTCTATTCGAATTGAAATCTGAAATCTATTCTAGGCTATCCGCTGCCATTTTCAAAGCACAATGGAAAAGTGTGACATTTCATTCACTAACGCGCTTCAATCGACAGCGCAGTGCCAAAATAAAATTTAGCTGATTTTAAGTTTGAAAATGATGAAAATTCATATTAGAAAAGTAAATATTAGCATTTTATTTTAAGTTTAGTATAAAATAATTGTATTTTTATTTAAAACTCCCTTTTTATTTTGCAATAATATTATTTTCGCTATTATTAATTATTTTTTTTAATAGTTATATTTAATGGGTCACACTATGTGCAGTGTGAGGACCAAACCAAATCTCCAGGTGCTCTTATGAGAACCAGGCTGAAAAACTTATGTGCACCCCTGACTATATACTATACGCTATTAGTAGTACCATAGTGACACCCAGTGGACAATGGTAATAGCAGCTGTGATTAGAAGAATGCCTGCAAAAAACAAAAGGATCAATAATTTAGATACATGAAGATGTGGAATTATTTTATGATGAATGCAGACATGTAGCAGCTAATTGTTTAGTTTTGCATTCTTACTCAATGAGAGGTTTGATGCAGAATCTCCAGGCTCTGAGTCTGAGATAAAAAAAAAAACAGTCATTTGAATTTAGGGCGCAGTCATGAATATGTTTTCATATAACAGTAAAAAACATGAGCTTAGAAATCTTCGATTAAATAAATTTACCAGATTTATATTCTCCATTGCAACTGATAGCTTAAAAAAAGAAAAGAAAAAAGTGATTTAATAGATATTAAAAATGATGAAATACACTATAACTAAATTTAAAATGACAGCTTTTGACTCACATTCTTGGTCATGGGCACAGTTGATTTCTTCTGTAGGAGAAACAGATATTCTGATATATAAACCAAAAATTGAAAATATTTATTACCAGTGCTGAAACTTTTCTGAAACTTATTACCAGTATTTAGCTTTTTAAGAGTCTCATCAGTATCCTTCACACATGTGAGATCAGTGTCTACTGGCCACTTGATGCACGTCTTGCCATCTCTAAGGTCTATTTGACATGACTGGGTTGAATTGTGTGACCTACAAACTGGGACACGTCCATCCATCAGCTTAAAGCAAGACACGTTTTCTGCAGTCTCTATAAATTCCACTGTGAAGTCGCACTTTACTACAAAAAACATTAAACATTATTATTATTATTTACTGCTGTCAAACAATTAATCGCGATTAATTGAATCCAAAATAAACGTTTTTATTCACGTGTATGTGTACCGTGTATATTTATTATGTGTATATATAAATACACACACATGCATGTGTATATATATATAAATATGCTTATATTAAATAAATTTGTATATAATAACTTATATTAATATAAATATATACATGTAATTACATATAAATATTTTCAAAATATATACTGTATGTGTTTGTATTTACATATAATAAATATACACAGTACACACATACATATTATGTAAACAAAAACGTTTATTTTGGATTCGATTAATCGTAATTAATCGTTTGACAGCACTATTATTATTATTATTATTATTATTTTAAAAAATGTACAATGAAATTACCATTTTGCAATGCATTACAGCTAAGATGCAGGCAAAAAATCAGCATCTGTAAAAAGATATACAACACACTTTAAACATTTATATATATATATATATATATATATATAAAACACACACACACAAACATCTTGCTTTTTTTTGAGGAAAGAAATTAATACTTTTCTTTAGCAAAAATGCATTTAATTGCTCAGAAGTGAAAAACAAATACATTTATAATGATACGAAAGATTTGTAAAAAGATTTACAGTGTCCCTGTTACACATTACACATACTTGCCATAGTAATAACAGTAAGTTATGTATAGTTATATGCAAAAAAAAAACTCTTAATCATAACCTAATCCTAACCTTATAAGTGAAAATGTAGTGACAATAAATAATAAATAAAGTGTTTTTTTTTTTTTTTTGACCAAAGAATCCTGAAAAAGCATCTAAACAGCACATTAGAATGATTTTTGAATGATCATGTGACACTGAAGGCTGGAGTAAAAATTTTTGATTTTAAAGTAAAATAGAAAGCGGTTATTTAAAATTGTAATAATATTCCACAATAATTTAGTTTTTACTGTGTCTTTGATCAAGCAAATGCAGCCTTGGAGAGCATAAGTCACTTCTTTAAAAAAAAAAAAAAAAAAAAAAACACTGAAAAATCAAACTTTTAAACAGTATATCAGAAAACAATAATGGTCGTAGTCTGAATGACAACTCTTGTTATTTTTCAAAAATGTATACAAATAATTTTTATGCCTTAAATATTGAAATTGGTTCATGATTATTTGACTCAGTTTAGATTATCATATTTTTGTATAACTGGTATGTTTTACATGAATTTTAATTATTAAAAATTAAACCTCCAGGTCTGGGAAAAAGGTAAACAATAAAACAAATACATGAAGTATTTAAAATAAATAATCTGTAAGTCTAAGGTTAAAGAAGAGAGGGAGAGAGAGAGAGAAAAAAAAAACCTTCCACTACCACTGCAGTTATACTTATACACTGAATGTTTTTTTTCTATGCATGGTGTGTTGCATCAGCCTCACAAAAAAAAACAAAAAAAACACACCCTAATTACAGACATGCAGGTATATACTGTCACCAGGTCTTCAACCACCACATCCTTTTTTTTTCTCCAATTCCCCTTACCCAATCAGGAAAGTTCAGAAATAGACCAGAATACAACCTCATTCTCAAAATAAAGATCAAGGCCACTAACCACAAAGGGACAAGATGGAGGTTTGAACAAAAGCGTCAATGATTCAGTGATGAATGTGCTTATTCAACATGATGGATTTGAGTCAACTCACATTACCGATCTACTCAGAAATAAGAACAGAACATTTAACGTCATGCAGCAGTAATCTGCAAACGTTCTGTACAAGTTTCTGTTGGGAAATTTTTAGTGCTTCCCTCTAATAGTCAACTAACCTTTAGTCGACGAGAAGAGGCGTATCTTATTCGATCAATTTTATTAGTCGCAGGAAGTGACATCAGCAGCGTGGCCATCATTTCAGAAGTGATGAGGACAGAAATGTGAAATGTAATGATTTTTTTTTTTTTTTTTTTTTTGGTCTAATTGTATTTTTTTCTCCTACTTTTAAGTGGCTAAGAAATCAAATACACTACTGGACAATTACTATTCTGTAATATTTCTTCCTATATTTTCTTAATGGCAATTTTATGATTTGTTCATATACTATTTTTCCCCCACTTTTATCACAGAATAAGGTAGAAAATATATTTTATAATATATTTAATATTTATATTCTATAGGCTACTGTAATAAGCGCTATGTCAATTTGCACTGCATTATTCAGATACTTTTTTTGTGTCACAATAACACCAAAACGTTGTGCTTTTGTAGAATAATGAAAGCAAACAGGATGTGCTTTCTGCCGTATAGGTCTCTGTGAACTTCAAAAAAAAAAAAAAAATAGCCGAAACTCTGTGCTTGCCTCACAGACATGAAAAACATATCTATAGAAAACGAAATGTTTATTTTTAAATGAACTAATTCAAATGGAAAACAAATATTTTCAGATAAGTAATCTGTATGAAACGTGCACATCCACTGTAGAGATGACGAGTCGACGTGTCGTCGACCGAAAACACTATTTATTACTAATTATTATGATTGGCTATAGACAATTAAAGGCTTATTATTATGATTTATATGGTTTATTAATATAAATGTGCAAGTAGTCAACTAATCTCTTAAAACGAATGACTATTAGTCAATCAGAAAATATTGTTCCAGTTTAGCAGACTTTAAGTATACCAGTTTAGTGACATGTAAATAATATGTAAATGTATTTGTAGTATAGCATGAAATAAATGTATTTCAAATACATTTTTGTATATTTATTTATTTATTTATTTTACTAGGGAAGGCATCTGTAAAGGCTTTTCAATCGACCGTTTGGCCAAACTGTTAAGTCGCTGAGATTACTATTTCAGTAAAATTTATCACATTCAATTAACTAATTTGGTGTAAGGGCTTTTTATGTGACATTTTATTTTATCACAATGGATTATGTCTTTTAAACTCATTAATGTAATGTTTTGTTCATATTGTCAGCAGGTGCGCCCATGTTTTTATACACAAAATTGAATAAAACATTGGTGCCAAAAAGGCACAAGTGACTTTTTATTTTATTTTATTTTTTTTAAATTGGATTTTTTTTTTCTGAATAAATGTTAAAATATTGTTCAATAAATATACTATCATCAATGTGTGTACACATTTTTATTATAAAAGATTGAAATCAGTACACAAAATCAGATCAAACTATGGTAAATTTTTGTTTTGGCCCTCCTGTAAAGTTGGTGAAATGTCACTTACACCCTTCTGGTTCTCATCCCTCAATATTACCAAGTATTCCTATTATACTCATTTTTTATTTATACTTCACTTGAAAGTTATTTGATTGTTAACAGAATAGTGCTATTGTGTTGAGCATTATTAGCATCCTACTGTAGCAGTGGACATGTCACACGACTGGTAACAAGAGAAAGATGTCTATTGATGGTTCATTATATATATCTATATGCTGTAAAGATAAATGTGGCATCAAAAACAACAACAATCTAGATTCGAGACAGACTGACGATCACTTTATGTACCTGTTTTGGGTAACAAAATTTCTCATAGCTGAAGTGTATGATAATGGCTGCAACCGATTTTATTACTCACTCTTTTGTTCCAAAACCTGTATGATTTTTTTTTTTTACTTCTGTGGATCAAAACAGATGTTTTTGAAGAACTCTGACTGCATACTTCACCAATTCTGCTACAAAACTTGACCAGACAACTCGCGTTTTCTCTAAGCGAAACTAAAACCAATTCTTATAAAATGACTGTAAACTGGCCAAAACGACGGATCGCTCTTATCTATTATCTGTAACTCAACATCAGACAACACTTAAAAATGCACGTGCAAATAGACATTTCCATATGTTGTGTGAAGATGTAATCAAAGCTTTCATCTCCACATGAACTACCATTCAAACTTTCGCACGGGATTAGTATTATCTGGGGACCATGTGTGATTTTGAAATTACCCCCCCACATCTGAATTTCGTGTGGTGCATTCGCACGGGATAAGCGAAGCCTGTGATTTTACTCGAATTTACTGACTTATCTCCCGGATTCCCGGATGTCAAGGCTTTGAGAGTCCCGTTCTATGGTCCAATTAGATGGATTTAAAAAAAAAGAAACTGATATAGTTTCGTGCCCTATGTCATTTACATTTCACCAGGTTAAAGTAATATCTCAAGCTTTATGCTTGATTTATTTGTAACACATTAACCTCAAAACCTTTTCAGCTTTCTCTTTCTGCAAATTGTATGGTGTAGCGATATATGACAGCACCCAAAATACTATCAAACACTCCAACGCAGCTCCATTCTTCACGAAAGATGGATAAAAAGGCGCACAGGAAACAAAAACCTTGAAAAATGATATACGACCCGCCAAATGCTGGCCAAATCACAGAGATGCCGATTCGCACGGGACTAATTTTATCACAGGACCTCGGTGTTCGGCGAAATATGGTAGGTCATTTGCGGGGGAATTTTTACTTTACAAATTACAGACATGGCCGATTCGCACGGGATTAAGATCACAGACAACCTCCGCAATTATTACAAATGACTGGAGGTCACCAGGTAATACTAATCCCGTGCGAATAGGGTTTAAGTCTGTAAAATGACAACCCCTTTGGGTGTTAATAAATAACTGATGAACAGAGCATGCAAAGAAAGATCAAACCAACTCACCAAAGCACAAGAGACTGGAGACTGCATGATGACAGAAGATGAATGAATGTTTGCAAAGCATGTGAAGCAGCCTACCTAATCAGAGTGCCCACCCTTTTTTTCTTTGTAATGAAGTTCTTAAGATACAGTGTTGTGGCTGATGTGCATCATAACAATTCTGCTTGTAGCACAATGCAAATCACTGATGACTATATAAACCATGATACCATGACACAACAATCAAGTTAGCTTGAAAATATGCAGCTTCTCTAATACCTAAAGAACAAAAGTCACCCATTCAGGAATGTATTATGTGTCATTTTCCTGGCAAAAGTTTCACAATGCTTAGAGTTGTGCACACTGGTTTTTCCATAGGTTGTAAAGCTCAGAGTTATACACTGTTCTCTAACACATTACACAATGTCTTTCAGTTGAGCCTGCATGTAAAATTACTTCAACATGCTTTGCAAACAATTTCTGTGTATTTTATATGTTGAATATTAAAAAAAAATTGTGTGTGTGTCTATATGTGTGTATATATATATATATAATTTTAAGAAGTTAAATAGTCCTATAGTGGTTGACATTTACTGTAAGAGACAGTGATGTCAAGCTCTCTTAGCAGATGTATAAATGATGTGTTTTTCCACTGTAAGCTCTGCAGATATGAAAAAGGAAATATTTAAATTATATTTCAGTCAGTGTTCTCCATTTATCACTTAAATCAGTTTAGACCCATCTGTTGGCTGGTTTAGGGCACTTGTCAGCTGGTCAGGCTGGGACACCATCTTAATCCAGCTAGAAGCAGAATGGGCTGTGTTCAAGCAGGTTTTTTCAGCAGAGTGGACAGTAGTTTGAAGTTAACTGACATGATTTGATTTATTTCACCATGAAGGAACCCTAGTGAAAAAATAGTATACTTAAATACAATTTATTCCTATGTACTTTAGTATAACTAAATATATTTGTGGCACACTATAAATTCTATAAAACTATAAAGTCTGTTAAATTGGAACAACTTTGTACTAAATGCATTTTAGTTGTGCAAAAGCAGTGCTGAAGTTGTATTAAATACTTGTTTGTGCTAAAGTGGAACTATTCCAAGTATACTTAAGTACACTTTAAATATCCACTCTTTTATTTAATTTTTGAAATGCAGAATTCACTCAGCATAAACTTCAAATGTGTGTTGAACATACCTTAATATTATACTAATAACAAACTGAGGTCATACTATCCTTTACCTTTAGTGACTTTAAAACACATTGCAATGGCATTCCAAGTAAACTTGAAGTGTGTTAATGGCACAATTATTGTGTGCTTCTAATGCAATAAATTAACCTTTATAAATAATGGCACAGCTTAAGAAATTGCCTTTACTAACACCCCCAGCATACTAGCCAACTCAATTATCCAGAAACCATCAGTGGAACATTGGGCACAGACATTTGAACATTGAATGTAGGAAACTCTGCGGACTGGATTTGAACCCAGGTCGCTGCCACACACATGCACTCGCTTTACCAGATGCGCCACCAAAGTAGACAGTGCTGTGTGAAACTGCGGTAACTTTGTGGCCTTTCTATACTGTTACAACTATAAAGAAATAGTTTTTTCCATCAATGACAGCACAAACTATATGGACTTAAAGACTGCAAATTGCAGAGAAATGTCTTAATATAGGCGCAGTAAGCGTGGAAATAAACGTGAAACGGCCTGTATAGAACACGAAAGTGCATTAAAATTGAAGCTGTTAATCATAACAGGTCAACAGAGGATTCAACAAAAATAAATTACTTAAGTATTACTTCAATATTTAACAAATTAAGTTGTTTTATTTGCAAATTCCTCATTGTTACATTTGCGCTGTAAGCAAAAGTTGCATTTGGAAACTCTGCCCTTACAGCACCTGTTATCAGAAACATACCGGATGCTTCAATTCATTTCATACCTCTCATTTTCTTTGGTTTACACAGCGTTACACGGCATCCTCTTATAATCATTTCATCATTCTCAGTTTTGAAATACATGGTGTGAGACTTGTGTCTTTAGCGGCAATGAGTTTCAAAACTCTAAAGGTTTCTTCTGAAATATGTGCCAAATCTGTACAACAGATTCCCAATAGTGTGTACTCTACCGAGTTCAGATGTTTAGCAAAAGTACAGCAAAACCTATTGTTGGTGAATTTCACAGCTCGTGAAAGTAAGGTGAGGAGAGACTGACTTATCAAGCCCCCTTCACTGAACATATTGTAGGCAGCCTATATTTAGGCCGATGTTAAAATCACATTATTAAAATACTTAAGACACTTTTAAGGGGTGAAGGAACAAACAAATATCAATACACAGAATGTGATATTGTCTTTTGTGCCATAGTCTTAGGTGAGAACTCATACAGCAGCCTTAATGATATGACAACATACAGTACAAACAATCCCCACACACATATATTAATATGGCCTATACATCTACAGGATCATAAGTGGCTTCATTCATCCCTTACCAAGACTAGTTGTTAGGCTGAGTGAGCATGAAGCAGGCATCCTCTTTCAAAGGTTTTGTCCAGTTAGTTTACATGGGTGTGCATGCGCATTTGTAGGTCATATTTAAAGTGTTTTTTTTTTGTGCTCAGAGAACACCATTATGAAAATCACTTTAAACAAGTTTCAGACTGTTATAGATGGAATTAAGAACATAGCCAGTGTACTTTCTTAAAGATGAAATATGTATTTCATCCTTCCCCAAATGCATTTGTAAAAAGTATACTATTTTGCAAGTTAATTTGTAGTGCACTAAGTTTGTGCTTGATGAAAGCATGAAATAACTTCGGGTGTATTTTCAGTTAGTATAGACACTTTTCCAGTGAGAAATTGGCAGACATAAAGGACCATCCACCGATACACCCTCCAACAGCTCAACTAAAAACAGGACATCTTCAGGATCATCTCTAAACCGCAAGTAATGAACAAATAGGGACATGAATAAATGTCTAAATCTGTGAGAAATTATCTTGGAGTCAAAAACACCAGTGACTTATTTGAAAGGTAAAGTGGTCTTATTAGTATTTTTTTTTTTTTTTTTGTCTTGTATTCCATGAAAACATCCAGATTAATTTATTTGAGAAGCAAAATTGCGTTAAAATCTAGAGTAACTTTAATTGTATTGCTCTGTTACTTTGATTTAAACCTCATTAGGTAATAATTAAGGAGGTTAAATAAAAGGTTAAAAAAAAAACTGTGAACACTGACTGTGTCTGACTTAACAAAGGAGTCAGGTCTGTAAAAACCTGACAAAAGGCAATGTGTTTAGTAAAGGACAAGGGGGAGTCCCAGTTAACTTTCTTGTACACTCTTTAAAAAAAAAAAAAAAAAAAAAAAAAGGTGCCAGGAAGAACCAAAAAGGGGGTTTCGCGGCGATGCCATAGAGGAACCATTTTTGGTTCCCTGAAGAACCATTTTGTGAAAGGTTCTTTAAAGAACCGGTGTTTCTCTTGGCGTCATAAAGCACCTTTTCTGGTACTACAGAGAACCCTTTTGAAAGGTTCTTCAAAGAACCACTGATGTATAGGTTCTTTATAGCCCCATTTCTTCCAGATCAATATCCTTACATTTAACATACTATAAATTTTCTTTAATAGGATTGTTCATAAAGTAATTTTGAAAAAAACAAAAAAAATCCAGAAGTAACAAGACTTGACAAGATGTATGATTAAAATGTTTATTGCATTTACAGTATACATCAGTGCAGTATACATCATACCTCAATACTGTGTATGTGTGTTTAATAGGGATGTGCACAAGTACTAGAGTACTTAGACTTGACAGCAATGATTGATCATTTTTTAAAGTCACTGCAATCATCATTTTCATGATCAATCATCGCTGTCAAGTCTGAGTACTCAATGATCACCTGACTTTATATATTTCTCTTTTTCTGGTTGGTTATGGCAGCAGCATTTTGGGTGGTATCTGAGCTGTGACTAGTTAGTGTTAGGACAGCATGCCATCCAGACAAAATCACCAGTACTTGAAATGAAAAACTGACAAAAATGCCCATTCCTAGTGTGTAATACAGTGAATACAGCAGGTTAATGTCAGTACCCCCATCATCCACTAGTATACCCTTTTTCATCCCGTGGAAACTGCCACTGGTGGGTCAAAGAGTTCCCACTTTCACAGTCCTTTTGATGAATGGATAAGGCTGGGTACATCGGATCCTGTAACAAAAAACAAAAAAAAGACTTTCATTAGTTTCTTAATCTTCATAGGTTTAGCACAGGTATAATGATGCAAAATGACAAACAAAGATCATGGAAAGGTATTTTTAAGCTGAACAGCAGTAAGAATAGAAACACAATCAAAGAAAGTCAAAGAATCCATCCATCTATTCACTTTCCAAACCATTTATCCTCTTTGGGGTCATGGGGGCTTAAGTCTATCCCAGCATCTTGGGCCACAAATCCATCCAATTGATGGTATTTAAGCAATATAAGCACTAGGTAACAATGTTATACAGTACCTGTCAACATTTTGGAAACATTATAATGTTTCTGAAAAAACAAACAAACAAATAAAAATCTCTTCTGCTCACTAAGTCTGCATTTATTTAATCAAGAATACAGAGAAAATAGTAATATTGTAAAATATCATTACAAATTAAAAGAACTGTTGTCTATTTTAATATACTGTAAACTGTAATTTATTCCTGTGATAAAAAGCTGAATTTTCAGCATCATTACTCCAGTCTTCAGTGTCACATGATCCTTCAGAAATCATTTTAATATGCTGATTTGCTGTTTTTTTGTTTTCTTTTAAAAGAATTTTACATTTCTTATTCTTAAAAGAAATGAAACGTTTTTGCTTTTTAACTTTTTCAAAATTCATTGATGAATAGAAAGAACAATGAACAGCATTTATTAAATTTATTAAACAATTTAGTAAATAGAAATCTTTTCCAACATTATAAATGTCTTCACTGTTACTTCTGATAAATGTAATGCACCCTTGATTAATAAAAGTATTAATTTATCTCTTCTTACCACAAATGTTTGAATGGTATTGTTTTCATAAAAATGTTAAGCAGCAAAAACTGTTTTCAACATGTGTAATAATCAGAAATGTTTCTTGAGCTGCAAATCAGCATATTAGAATGATTTCTGAAGGATCATGTGACACTGAAGTCTGAAGTAATGATGCTGAAAATTCAGCTGTTACAAATGAGGCTCCCGCACCACGTCTCTTGCACCATCAGAGGGAACCTTCACCCGAGTATTGTCCACCTCATTCGGACTCAATTTCCCATCAGCCATCATACCTGGGACTGATCACCCTGCACCTGTCCCTAATTATACACACCCTCATATGCATAAAAGACACTCTCACCTGCTCTTCAGTGTGAAGTCTTGATTTGCCACGGTGATCATTTCTGAGCGTTATTTGTTATCTTGCCTGCCTGTGTATTGACCTGGACTGTTTATTCCGTATTCTGATTCTTGCTGCCAGCCCTGACCCTTAAGCCTGTTTATCGTTTGTGTTTGCTCGCCGCCTGCCCCGATTCTCTGCCTGTTCTCTGGAGCTCGACTACGGTTGTATTACCTAGTCTCTGCTGTATTCTGCTCAGCCCTGTATTGCCCTTTGTCTAATAAACTGCAGATGGATCAAAACACAACTGACTCATCACATCAGCTTTGATCACAGCAATCAATTACATTTTTAAATATATTCATATAAAAAAAAGAGGTATTTTAAATTGTAATAATATTTTACAATATTTCTGAGGTATTTTAAATTGTAATAATATTTTACAATATTTCTGTTTTTACTGTATTTTTAATTAAATAAATGCAGTGAGCAGAAGACTTACTTAAAAAAAAAAAAAGTTAAAAAAAAACATTAAAAAAAAATCATACCAATCTCTAACTTTTGAACAGTAGTGTATGTTTGAGGATTTACTTACTAGTCATATGGTTCATAGCGCCTTAGAGATGTTGTTCGACAGGAGGTCTGCTCCAACCCTGCTGCACGGCCATCAACATAGAGGAATCTAGAAACATAACATACAATTTATCACAGAGCCAACAATATTTAGTATACATGCAGGTTTTTTTTAAAGGAAGCAAGCTAGAGCACAAGTGAAGTGCAGAAAATAAAACAAAATCAGCTCACCTGTGTTTCCTGCATTTCTGTCAGCAGCTCCCTTCAGAAACTTTGAAATTTTGGAGCTTCTCTTCTGTTGTAGAGAAATTATATTATCACTCCTGAAACCACAGAACAATTTTTATCAATATTTGTTTACCATGAAAGATAAAACACGTTTGAACTAATGTTAGATTTGCAGAACGAAGGAGGATAAAAGTATAAATTTCCCAGTTTTTAAGTTGTCTAACAAGAGTCTCACTGTGTGTTCGAAAGTAAAATACCTTGGACATTTTATCACTGAACGCATGACAGATGATGAGGATATTGAAAGGCAACGCCGTATGATGTATATGCAGGCGAATATACTTTTACGTAAGTTTAGTTTCTGTTCAGATGAGGTGAAGGTGTCACTTTTTAAAGCATATTGTACAACACTTTATACTGCTCATTTGTGGTGTAACTACAGAGCATCTAGTTTACAGAAGCTGCAAGTAGCTTATAATGATGCAATGAGAATCTTACTAAGGAGACCTAGATGGCATAGTGCAAGTGAAATGTTTGTGTGCAAGAGTAATCACTTTTAAAGCACTGTTACGAAATCTTATGTATAGATTTATCTGTTGGCTTAATGCTTCTAAAAATGAGATTATTGTGGGTTTATCAAATATAGGGGTTAGTACTACACGGTATCAGTCAAAGCTGTGGAGACACTGGTATTGCTGTATTTTGTAACTCTTTATGTCTGTGATGGATGCTATGGGTTGTATATGTTGTCTATTGTCTTTCTTAAATCTGGACCTTGAGTCTGTAATAAAGTTTGATTGATTGATTGATTGATAACGTTAGACTCAGTTAATTCGCTCTCCCTGTAAGTGACGTCACCGATTAACAGTACAGCGCATATTTTAGGCTAAATAAGTTAGACAACTTTCAATAAACCATTGACAAACTGACAGCAAACCCTTTACAAAGCTATCAAAACCTCTCATCTACACATAAAGATGTGATTAAAAGCCCAAACTCTCATAAACAAGAGCTCAAGCTATAGAGTTAGCTTACCTCGCCTGAAAACAGGTGAGATGCTAACGGACTTTTTCGAAGTTTTCTGTGAAGAAATATTCAACAGAAGCGTGTCAATTACATGTAAGAAAGTGTCTGGAACAGTTGTATGTGATATTTGTGTGATTTTAGGGACTAAACTCACCTGAAAGCAGCGAAAACAGCAGCAAGAGATGTAGATTTACGGTTTTGTCAGTTGGTGTTGCCGCCCCGTTGCCATGGCAACACCCTCCGCTCCAGCGTTTGAATCATGCGACTCCGGTATTCAGCGCGCACGCCCACTAAAACACGTCACAGTCATGCAGCATTTACATAAACAAACCTCTAGAATTAGAATAATACATAAACAACTTAAAATCACATTAAATCTTTATTAAATCGCGAATTTGAAAATCATTTTGTAGTTCTACGACCAATTCATAGGTGCAAAATGGATAGTGGGACAAAGTGGCACTTTTATATTTTAAGATTTTGTATCACTCAGCCTGTTTATTTCATTTTAAAACATGATTGCAGTATTTTTTATACTAAACTTAAATAACTAGTCTAATAATTTTGAGTCATGCAAAACAGCATTAAAATAGATAATAGATATAAAAGGGTTTACTGATCTTTTTTAATTAATAAACACCACAACACTATTTATATAACTCAAAATTAATACTTTTTATTACACTATAATTGAATGAAACTAATAGAAAATAAGTCCAGACAGGGCAATTTAGCTCACTTGATCTCACTTTCCATATTTACAACATGATGAGTGTGAAGAACCATTAAATAGTCTAAAGAACCTTTCTGTGCTACAAAGAACCTTTTGTGGAATTGAAAGGTTCTTTGGATATTAAAGGTTCTTCATGAAACCATACACCCTGCCAAAGAACCATTTAAGAACCTTTTTTTTTCTTTTTTAAGAGTGTATGTGTCAAGAGAAGTGTAGAGTAGTAACTGAGATCCTCCCGTAAGGGCGCATCGCGTTATCTAGTATCTTATCATGTTTTATACTGTAACTCTGTTAACTGATGCAATACACTTTTCATGGCTTGTGAAATTTCAAGAGAATAAACTGAATTACAATTTGGTTTTCTTACCATATTGGCAAATGTTGTTTTTGTTTTAAGTATATCACAAAATTTAGTGGAAAAAAAATAAGTAAATGTAGGAAAGATCATGTAAGACAGTATTTACCCCAATAAGAAACTGAGGCTTTACAACAGACATAAAGGACAGAAAAAGAAAAAACAATAAATTCAAGACAATGTAATAGAAAATCCAGTAAAAGAAAAAGAAATATGCTATAAAATCTGCAATAAATTTAGAAAAATATAAGTCTTCATATTTGGATGCGGCATTTACAGAATAAGCATATTGTGGATGTATTCTATGAAAACAAGTCTACAATTTTGCTTCTGACAGTAGACAAAAAAATACCCCGTACAAATTGTTTTGTCTGGCCTCTTAAACAAACAGAATATGGCTGCATCCAAAAATCACATATTCTCTCTTAAATAGGTATGTTGGACAAGTAATCACTTCACGATTGCTAAAAAAGTATGTTCTATATAGTATGAATGTAATATGGATGTACTACATTTGTCATGTTGTCATTATCACATGACCTGCCAGCACCAGTTGTGTCGCTTCACTGCCATTAACAAACTCTCTCTCGTAGACTGCTATGCACAGACTCTCAGAGGTAGTAGTAGGTCATCCATGGTACTTGTTATCTACTCTTTTATGAGTATTAATAATCTGGACATACTTCTTGTGTCACATATTGTTTTTCGTCTACTATATAGTAGATATGTGATTTCGGACGCAGCCTGTAATTCCATGCTGGTGAAGTTACACACTTCAGTCTAATTCTTTACCTGTGGCATTTCTACATTCAGTGGTGTCAGTGGTTTGCTTCTGGACATTGTCTAAGAGGAACTTCATTGGTGGAAGCTCATCATCACTGTCCTCCATGTCCAGATCAGCTCCATCTGTGATGTACATCTCTCGGTGTCTCCCTTTATTTAAACAGATAATGTCTAGTTATGTAAAATATTCAAATAAAGTAAATAAGAAATTATAATAGTTACCACCTTACAGTATGATTGTGTACATTTTCACTATTAACACACACTAACATTATCATTCCTTTTTTATTAATCTTGTTTAATGTTAATTTCAACATTCAGGGAAGATCAGTGAACATACTTCGGAATATGGTGACTGACTAATCAGAATTCCGCAGAGCCATGTAATAATTTGTGATAATGGCAAACTAATTTTACATTATCCCATTTATTACATGCCTATTTCCCATTAGAATGGAATAATAATTTTATTCATAATAAGAGCTGAAAGATGAATGATAAGAAGCTTATGTTTTAACATTTACATTAACCAAGATTAATACATGATGTAAACGATTATTTCGTGATATCTAATGCATACACTACCAGTCAAATGTTAGAAGCTCAAAAGGTCAAAATAAAATAATTATGTTTTTTTTTATGTGTTTTTTTTTATTTTTAAGTCTCTCATGCTTTATTTTATCAAACATACAGCAAAAACAGTAATATTGTGAAATATTATTATCATTTAAATAACTGTTTTCTATTTTAGTATATTTTAAAAATGTTTTTCGTTCCTGTGATGGCAAAGCTGAAATTTCAGCAGCCATTACTCAGTCTTCAGTCTTTAGTGTCACATGATCCTTAAGAAATATTCTAACATTATAAATGTCTTTACTGTTACTTTTGATCAGTTTAATGTATCCTTGCTGAATTAAAGTATTACTTTCTTTCTCTTCCTCTCTTTTTTTAATTTTGCCACAGACTTTTAAATGATATATTATGGTTTCCATAAAAATATTAAGCAGTAAAACTGTTTTCAACTTTGTTAATAGTAAGTGTCTTTCTTGAGCACTGAATCAGCATATTAGAATGATTTCTGAAGGATCCACTTGAATAACTGAAAATTCAGCTTTGCCATCACAGAAATAAATGACATTAAAAAATATTTATAATAATATTTCAGAATATTGCTGTTTTTACTGTATTTTTCATCAAACAAATGCAGACTTGGTGAGCATAAGAGACTTCTGTCAGAACAAATCTAAAACGTGAAGGTCGAAAAACAGGAAGATGATAGACCACAATAGAGCACAAATGTCAAAATTCCTGCCCTGTAGTGAAACCAAGACCATAACTGAAACTGCAAAACAGAGTGTTAAACAAACTAAAAACAAGTAGTTCCCTTAAAAAGATGCTCTTAAACCATAAGTGATTGTTGACTGGTTGCATTTGTAAACAGTAGAATCAATAGAACCTGAAAAGTAATGGAATGAATGGATGGCAATGACAAATCATACACAAACTGCTTTTCTTCATTCAGCACCTGGAGAGTAGAAATGAAACATACTGTATAACTGTATGGGTGACATGCATGCTATGAGTGAAATGACTAGATTGAATCAACATGAGCTTCATACCTGTCAACACTTGGGTAACAAAATCCGGGAAACCAGGGGGGGTGGGGGGTGGGGGATGGGTTTGCGGGGGAGGGGGTCAAAAGTTTTATTATTATTAATTATTATTAATGATTATATTCATTTAAACAATTATCAAACAGTTATATTCACTTAGTAACATATAAATATATCTTAGTGTAGGCTATATCTTTAGATTTTTTTTAATTCTTGTTGATCCACCGGTTCACATTTACAACATTTAAGACTTTTTATGGCCTTAAATCTAAAACAGATTAAAAATACGGGAAAATATTTAAACGGGATGATAGTAGGATAGAATGGTAAAATACGGGAGAATCCCAGGAAAAATGGGATGGTTGACAGGTATGGAATTTCTATTCTGCACCAGGGCGAATGATACTGGTTTAGTGCTGATTTGGTGCAGAGTTTATTCCATCTCCTGTCCTGAAAAGTCTTGCAGGATTGATTAAAAATGAGCTCCTAAAACTTTCTGCCAGATTCTTGAAGATAAATTCTTCAAAAAGTGGTACAAGAGGATGTGGTGATGGTCCTTCAAGAGTCACTCACAACTTATCTGTCGATAAAGCCTATAAAAAATGAATCTTAATGTATTTCACAATACTTCAGCATGTTATTCTTATTAAGTGAGGGTAATTTTTCAGGATTTTTACCCACGTAAAGTCTCTGAGAACCTGACACCTTGTAATTCTGGAGACTCCAGGTTGCAGTTCTGGAAAATGGTGGCACTGGAGACTAAGTGTTTCCTTATGGTTTTACATCAATTTCTTCACATTAATTCTTAAATCTTTTGCAGTTAACATGTGTCTTTTCTTCTCCACCTGTTTTTTTTCTGACCCTGCTGACCCAGTGAGCATTTTGCTGTCCAATGGTCATGTCTTAACTTTGCAATTGCAATTTTTGACTTCTCATTCTGAGTTAAACCTCTTTTTTGGCTCATTTTATCAGTAAAAGAAAACATGCCTAATAATTCTGCACACCTGAATATAAGGAGTTTTTAATTTCCAGCCTTCATGGACAATTATATATCACTCAAAAATGATTAAATACAAAATTAATAGTAGTTAAGATTGATGTGGTTTGAAATTGGTCAAATTTGCTTGGAAAAAAAAAAAGATCAGAATATCAACATGCCTAATATTTATGCAGACAGTGTAGTAACCTGTACCCACTAGTAGAAAAAAATAATTAAAAAAATTATATAATTTTTGTTTTGACTGTAGAATTAGTCATGTTGAAACAAAATAAAGTAGTTCCCTTATCAAGCGTTCACTCTACATTGCGAGAATTGCACAATTGACTTCCATTGTAGTTTTTTCCTAGTATGGAAATCAATGGTGCCCCAAAGTTCTTTGGCCTCAAACATCGTTAAAAATATCTTTCTTTGTATTCAGCAGAATAAAGAAATTTATTCAGGTTTGGAACAACTTGAGAGTGAGTAAATGATACCAGAATTCATTTTTGGGTGAGCCATCCCTTGAAGTATTCCTTTGAGGTGGCTAATGGTAGAACTTTAAAATCAGCACACTTTCAAAGAAAGTCTTTTTTTTTTTTTAAATCAGAATTGATTTTTTTTTTTTTTTTACTTTAGTTATGCTGTCATTATTCTTATTGTGTAACACTGTATTACGTTAAGTTATTTGTTGGGGGGCTGGAGATGAAGTATTATTAGATTTTTAGTTTTGGTTTTGATTTTATATGGGGTTATGTTATATTTTAACAGATGCATTTCAGACAATTGAGCTATGTGTATAACATGCATCTCTAAATTTTTAATCTGTATAGATTGTTGTGTACTGTTGGAAAAAATACAATATTTTTTCCAAGAAATGTTTTTGCTTATTGTCTTACTTAAAAATCTACAATATTAAGATTGCTAAAATGCTTTTATTTATTTAAAAAAAACAGCTTATGTAATTCACTGAAACACCACTGCATATAGTGGTTACATAAACAGAGGTCAATTATGTTGCCATACATACTATAAATATGTGCAACCTATGTACATTTTTTTTTTATGTTAATCCAACATATTTTCTATACTGTTAGTAGTGCCATAGTGACACCCACTGGACAACGGTAATAGCAGCTGTAATTAGAAGGATGCCTGCAAAAAAACAAAAAAAAAAAGTAATTTAGATACATGAAGATATGGAATTATTTTATGATGGATGCAAACATGTAGCAGCTAATTGTTTAGTTCTGCATTCTTACTCAATGACAGGGTTGATGCAGAATCTCCAGGCTCTGAGACTGTGATAAAAACAACCATTCGACTTTAGGGTGCAGTCATGAATTTGTCTTCATTTAACAATAAAAAAAAATTAGCTTAGAAAATTTTGATTAAATAAACTTACCAGATTTGTACTCTCCATTGCAACTGATAGCTTAAAAAAGAAAAAAAAAATCAATTTAATAAATATTTAATAAATACCTACTACATGATAAAGTAGTTAAAAATGACTGCTTTTGACTCACATTCTTGGTCACGGGCACACTTCTCTTTTCCTTCTATAGGAGAAACAGGTATTCGGATATATAAATCAAAAGTTGAACATTTTTATTTCCAGTACTGAAATTTTTTTGACACTTATTACCTGTATTAAGCATCTCAATAGGTTCCTTCACACATTCGAGTTGGGTGTCTACTGGCCACTTAATGCACGTCTTGCCATCTCTATAGTCTATCTGACATGACTGCGTTGAATTGTGAGACCTACAAACTGGGACATGTCCATCCATCGGCTTAAAGCAAGACACGTTTTCTGCAGTCTCTATAAAGGCCACTGTGAAGTTGTCACACGTTTCTACAAAAACAAAACAGAATTTGAGAGTTGGGGAAGTCGTGACCTAATGGTTAGAGAGTCGGACTCGTAATCGAAAGGTTGCGAGTTCGAGTCTCGGGCCGGCAGGAATTGTCGGTGGGGGGAGTGAATGTACAGCGCTCTCTCCACCCTCAATACCACGACTGAGGTGCCCTTGAGCAAGGCACCGAACCCCTAATTGCTCCCCGGGCGCTGGAGCAATGGCTGCCCACTGCTCCGGGTGTGTGTTCACAGTGTGTGTGTGTGTGTGTGTGTGTGTGTGTGTGTGTGCATTTGTTCACTACTCACTGTTGTGTGTGTGCGCACTTGGATGGGTTAAACGCAGAGCACCAATTTCGAGTATGGGTCACCATACTTGACAATACGTCACGACTTTCTTCTTTTCTTTCTTTTTTTCTTCTAATGCAATTTAACAGCAAAAAGTTTTCAAAAATGAAACTTGTATGAGAGTCACACTATCATAAGGCCCTCAATTCACTACATACTGTTAATTATTAACAATGCACTCAGATTAGACATTATAGACATCAGATATAATATTAACCATAATGTTATGCAGTTAATGGTTTTCAAGTGGAAAAACAGCTACTTTATTAAAGTTGGTTATGTCAGAATCAGAAAATGTGAGCTGCCGAAGAACATTTTTAACACCTTGATATAAGGTTTTAGAGCATTCTAGATGGTTCTGGACCCAGTTTTATCATTCTCCAGGTGAAAAAACACCACACAATAGCCACATGATACAAGGAAATATTAATATCCGTTGCACAAATGGTGCAAAAGTCTTAGCAAGCACCACTAGAAATATGAAAAGACTTGCGGTAGCCCTCAAGGGTTTTGATGTTTCTCAGTAAACAGTAAAACCCAGAGGTGACTAGATGCATTTTATGCGTAAAACCTCTAACCTTCCAGCCCACACACAAAAAAACACCTGTCACTGGGGCAGTTCCCTCAGGTACAAAAGCTACATCTTTGTACCTAATTTACCCCTAAATTATACATATTAGTACTTTAAAAGTACATAATAGTACCTTATGAAGAGATACTGCCCCAGTGAATTTTTATTTATATTTATTTATACAAAAAAAAAAAAATAAAAAAATTCTGAGAATGTAAGCTGCAGTGAAACACAAATTGTCGGTTTTTATTTTTTTATTTATTTATTTTTTAATTTAGACATAAAACTGAACAAAATGGCCAAATAATGTGTTATTTATGACAATTACATAGGCCAATTTATGACAATTACATATTTTTAAAAATGTAAAAGAAAAAAATTACCATTTTGTAGTGCATTACAGCAAAAGTGCAGGCAAAAAATCAGCATCTGTAAACAGATATACAACACACTTTAAATATATACACACACACCACACACAAACAAACAAACAAGATCTTCTTGATATTTGCATTTTTTTTAATTAAGAAATTAATACTTTACTTTAGCAAAAATGCATTTAATTGCTCAAAAGTGAAAACAAAGACATTTATAATATTGCTATGGTGACCGGGAGGTGACATGTTTGGTTCACTTAGTTTTGTCATGGCCACCACATAATAACTTATGGGAACGTGATAACATGTTGTGGCCACGAGATTATTTTGTTTAATGCGTAAACAAACCTGCGTGACCATAGCAACCCGGGATTATCAGATATCAGATAAAAGATTTTTATTGACATTAAACATTTAATTTAATATTTGTATATTATTTTTATTATTATTATTATTACTACTACTACTGCTAATACTACATTAATTTATTAGGGCTATATTTTTATATCATTGTTATATATGCTTATTTCCCCTTTCAATTTGTGTATCGCTTTACCTAATTAACGTTTTGTATAATTATGCTAGTATTTGCTAGCCTACCATATATTTTGCAAATACTGTAAACGCCTGACAATTATGCCAATAAAGTTTTGAATTGTATTTATGCCTGTGTGATGATAAATGAGTGTGTTGTGTTTTCATTTACAAATGAAACTACGAGAATGATTAATTCCTCAATAAAACACTATATATAGTATAGCCTACATATAGCCTATGTTAAATTTAAACTGCATTCCAGTAAAAATTCCATTGAGCATAATCAAAGCTTTATTGGCATGTCGAGCATTTACAGTAGGCTGTTATTTACAAAACTATTCAGAACGTTAAGTAAAGAGATCGAAATGAAGGGAAAAACAAATATAAACGAATATAAAAATATATAACCAATAACAATAGGCTAATAATAATAATAATAATAATAATGTACAAATGTTACGGGGAAAAGACAATCAGTAAATGGATTTACAAGATGGATTTACAAGTGGGATGGATAAAAATGTTTTCTTGTAGGCCTATTTTATTTTATGCACTTTATGTAACATTTATTCATGATAAACTTTGAATGCTGACTATTGCACGTAATAGGCTGCAGTCCGGTAGCCAAAGCCTATACGTTAATATAATAATACGTTAATAATGAATTTCTATCATTAATATAATAATATAATTAATATAATAATTTCTTAATTCTAAATAAAATATTAATGAATCCATCTCTGATAATCCTGGGTTGCTATGGTCACGCAGGTTTGTTTACACATTAAAAATGAGAAATGTATGTCGTTCCCTCAACATAGCATCTCGAGGCCACGAGATAAGGATAAGGATGTTGTTACCTCCACAAAATGATCTCGTGGCCATGACATAATATCACGTTCCAACAAGTTATTATGTGGTGGCCACGACAAAACTAAGTGAACCGAACATGTCACCGTATATTACAAAAGATTTGGTAACTTTATTTTACAAACACAGGCTCATTGGAAATACACAACTCAGACTACATTTCTGCAAAACTGCAAAATGTACATGCACACACATAGCTAACAACTTTTGTTCCTTTCCCACAAAATTAAGATTACGGGGCAGATTATCAATGAATATGAATCAATGTTTTAGTTTTGCACAGTTCTTTGCACAATACTGTTTTGATCTCAAAAACTTATACCATATTGCATGATTTGTGCACTTTTGAAACTGCCCTGAAATGTGTTACAAACCTAATGCAATCATTTTGCAGATGAAATAAAAAAAGATGTTACTAGCACCTCTTGTGGTCTGAAATCTGAAAGTGAAGCGAAATGCTAATGTGCTGAGCGTTTTTAGCATTATAAGGAAATACATATACCGTAGTAGCGGGCATGCCAAGACATGTCAGACAACTGGTAGCAAGAGAAAGATGTCTATTGATGCTTCATTCCTATATTTTTATATGCTGTAAAGACAAAATACTTCAGCAAAAATGCATTAAATTGATCAAAAGTGACAGTCAAGGCATTTATAAATGTTACAAGAGATTTGGCAACACTCCCTGTTACACATTACACATACTTGCCATAGTAATAACAGTAAATTATGTATAATTCTATGCAAATAACTCTTAATCAAATCCTAATCATAACCCTATAGGTATATGTGATGAAAATAATGTTTTTTTTTAAATCAAAGAATCCTGAAAAAGCATCTAAACAGCACATTAGAATGATTTCTAAAGGATCCTGTGACACTGAAGACTGGAGTTATGATGATGAAAATTCAGCTTTGCCATCACAGGAAAAACAGTAATTTAGATTTTACAATAATACTGTTTTTACTGTATTTTTGATCATACAAATGCAGCCTTGGAGAGCAAAAGCCACTTCTTAAAAAAAAAAAAACATTGAAAAATCATACATATCCCAAACTTTTTAACAGTAAATTGGAAAAAAAGAAAAAAAGTTTGGTTGTAGTCTGAATGACACCTCTTGTAATTTTTCAAAAATATATATAATTTATGAATATTGAAATTGGTTCATGATTATGTCACTCATTTTGTATAATTGGTATGTTTTATATGAATTTGAATAATTAAAAATTAAACCTCCAGGTCTGGGAAAAAAGGTCATACAATAGAACATACACATAAATATAAAGGACAGCATGATACAAAAGCTTCCAAATATAATTGTAATTTATTATAATTATCTGTAAGTTTGAGGTTAAAGAAGACAGAGAGAGAGAAAAAAATCCACTACCACTGCAGTTACACTTATACGCTGAATTTGTTTTCCTATGCATGGTGTGCTGCATCATCCTCACAGTGTCATGATTCCTAAAATGTGCTGATTCAACATGATGGGTTTGAGTCAAATTACATTACCGATTTACTCAGCGTAGATTACATTCTAAAGGTAATGAAACATTTAACATCATACAGCAGTAAAAGGAACGTTCTGTACAAGTTTCTGTGGGAAAATTTTTAGGGCTGTCCCCTAATAGTCGACTAACCATGAGTCGATCAATTTTATTAGTCGCTTTGTCACAGGTTAAAAAACCCACAGGAAGTGGCGTCAGGGGGGTAGCCATCATTTCAGAAGTGAGGAGGATAGAAATGTGAGGTGTAATAATAATTTTAATTAGTTTTTTGGTCTAATTGACAGTTTTTGTTTTTTTTCCCTTTTCTCTTACTTTTAATTGGCTAAGAAATCAAATACACTGCTGGACAATTTATATTCTGTAATATTTCTTCCTATACTTTCCTAATGGCAATTTTATGATCATATACAATTTTTTTTTTTTTTTTTTTATCACAGAATAAGGCAGAAAATATATTTTATAGCTTCTATAGGCTTCTGTAATAAGCGCTATGTCAGTTAGCACTGCATTATTCAGATACTTTATCACAACAACAACAACAAAACTCTGTGCTTTTGTGGAATAATGAAAAGAAACAGGGTGTGCTTTCTGCCGTATAGGTCTCTTGTGAACTTCAAAAAAATAAAAAAGAGCCGAAACTCTGTGCTTGCCTCAAAGACATGAAAAATATATCTATAGAAAGCGAAACGTCTAATTTTAAATCAGCCAATTCAAATGGAAAACAAAACTTTTTTCCATCTCCATGTCCACTGTAGAGATGACGAGTCAGTGTTGTCAACTTCATCACCGCAGCCGAAAAGGCAGAAAACACTAGTTTATCAATGAATTATTATGATAGGCTGTAGGCAATTAAAGGCTCATTATTATGAATTATATGGTTTATTAATATAAACGTGCGATTAGTCAACTAATCGCTTAAAACGAACGACTATTAGTTGATCAGAAAAATAATAGTTGAGGGCAGACCTAGAAATTTTCTTGACCATATTGTGCAACACATGACTAAAAGGCTATACTGTGTGACCTCAAGAAAGGTACCAGTCATATTATCAAGTATTCCTATTATCCTACGCATCTTTTATTTAAACTTCACTTTAAAGCATCCATTATTTAATTGTTAACACAATAATGCTATTGTATTGAGCATTATTAGCATCAAACTGTATAGTGGACATGTCAGGGCATGTCCCACGACTGGTAACAGGAGAAAGATGTCTATCGATGGTTCGTTCCTATGTCTCTTCGAAAACAACATATTCCGGCATCATAACGAACAACAAAGACTCACCATGTGTAACATCTTTCTGCTAGACATGCTATAACGACAATATGCTAGATTCATAATGAAAGTCAACAGCTGAACCGAGTTGTGTTGGGTAACACCCAAATTACTTCAACGGGAATGGCATGGATCAAGAAAGAATTTACTAAACTCAATGCTTGGGGTTTCTACTAAATAATTAAAATGAAACAGAAAATGTAACTGGAAATCGTGACTTGTTTGCTACATCAATGAGTGGTGAGAGAAAATCATCATAGCTGAAGGGTGACGATGACTCCAACTCACTCTTTTGTTCCAAAACCTGCGTGACTCTTTATTCTTCTGTGGAACAAAACAGAAGATAGTTTGAAGTGTTTTTTTATATCCATAAATTGAAAGTAAATGGGGTCCGAAACATCGTCTTGTGTTTGTGTTCCACAGAAGACAGAAAGTGATACTTTTACACTCAAGGGACTTTTAAGACCAATATTCATACTGGGAAAAAACAGAATTTGACTGCATACTTGACAGATTCTGCTCCAAGATTTGATGAGACAACACGTGTTTTCGCTAAGCCAAACTAAAACTAATTCTTCTGAAATGACTGTATACCTGGCACAGATCGCTATTTAATTAACTATTGTTTGTAACATCTCTGGCTCAACATGAACCGACACTTACATGTGCAAAGAAGAACGACTGTACCATATCACAAATTCAAACTTAGACTGCATAAATTACAACTTCTTTGGGTGTTAAAAAATATCTGATGAACAGAGCATGTTAAGAAAGATAGACAAACTCACCAATCCAAAAGGATGCATGATGTGAAAATGAATAAAAGTTTGCAGACCACGTACAGCCAGCCTACCTCATCAGTGCCTACCCAACCCCCTTTTTTTTGTTTGTAATGTAGTTCTTCCTTAAAAGATGCAATGCTGTGAAGTGCATAGAGTAACCTCATCGCTGCAGTGATGTGGCAACAGTTAATAAAAAGTTCTGCTTGTTGCACAATGCAAATCACTGATAACTCAACATATAAACCATGACACCTCTGCACAATAATCAAGTCAACCTGAATATAAAGTTGTTTACAACCACCTCTTCAAATGTCAAAGGTTAGCATGTCATCATTTCCATGTGATCACGGTCTATTTACGTGCCATTTTCCCACCAAATATTTTGCAATACTAATGTTTGTACACACTGGTTTTTCCGTAGGTTGTTCAGTAAAGCTCAAAGTTACACACTGTGTTCGATAACACATTATATGATGTCTTTCAGTTAAGCCTGCATGTAAAAATAACTTCAGCATGCTTTGCAAACAATTTCTGTGTATTTTACATGTTGCATATTTAGGGACATAACAATGTACATTATAAAAAGCTTCATAGTCCTAGTTCATTCAAAGCATGCACATTCCAAAGCTGTTTGTCCTCCATGGCTCGAGGTTGCTTGTCACTTCCAGGATAATACCCATTGTAAGAGATAAAGATGTTTCAAGATAGAGATGGAGATTCAAGCAGGTTTTTCAGCAGGGTGGACTGTAGTTGGAAATGAACTGATTTGATTCGTTTCACCTTGATGGAAATACGTAATGGAAATACGTTTTTGCATTTTTTAACTACAGGAGCAATTTCAAAGCAACTCATGTACACTACTGTTCAAAAGCTTAGGTTTGGTAAGATTATTCAATGTTTATGTATATATATATATACACATTAAAGAATAATTTTTAGCATATTAAGTACAAAATTAGTGCGTGAAAATAGAGCACTAAGTACAATATGGAAGTGCACTTGTTTTTCACCTGTGTGTGTGTGTGTGTGTATGTGTATGTGTATCTTGCTGACCCCGAACATTCCTGTTCTCACCTTTCCAGTGAGAAATTGGCAAAAATAAAGGACCATCCACAGATACACCCTCCACCAGCTCAATTAAACGCAGGACATCTTCAGGATCATCTACAAACATTTCTTCAGGCTCATCAACACTCATCTCTAAACAGCAACAGCCATTTGAAGCATCACTACCTACACAATGAACAAATAAGGAACAATGAATGATTGAATAACTGTGACTCTAAACCTATGAAACATCTTGGAGTCAAAAAACATCAGTGCCTTATTTAAAAGGTGAAGTGGCCTTATTAGTATTTATTTATCAGGTAATAATTAAGGAAGTTAAATTAAAAGTTTAAAAAAACCTGTGAACACCTGTGTCTGACTAAGCAAAGGAGTCAGGTCTGACTCTGACAAAACTGACAAAAGTGGTTGGAAGGGAATGGGTTAAATAATTTAAAGGACAAGGGGGAGTTCCAGCCAACTTT
This sequence comes from Tor tambroides, assembly GCA_021397915.2. Classification (NCBI taxonomy): domain Eukaryota; kingdom Metazoa; phylum Chordata; class Actinopteri; order Cypriniformes; family Cyprinidae; genus Tor; species Tor tambroides. Next base: position 100,253 of record JAFVLL020016417.1, read on the forward strand.
CTTGTATGTGAGAGGAAAGTTTGTGGCAAGAGAGACGTACAGTAGTGGTGACTAGCTCCTTCCGAGGTAAGGCGGCATCGCATTATCTATAGTCTTATGTTGTTTGCTGCTATGTAACTCAGTTAACAGATGCAATACTTTTCATGGCTTGTGAAATGGCAATAACCCTGTCAGATGTGTTATCAGAGAATAAACTGAATTCATTTTTGGTTTTCTTACTATATTGGCAAAGTTAGTTTTTGTTTCAAATATAAATATCACAAAATGTAGTGGGAAGTAAATGTAGGAAAGTTCATATATGACAGTATTTACCCCAATAAGAAACTGAGGATTTACAGCAGACAAAGAGGACAGAAAAAGAAAAACAATAAATTCAAGACAATGTAATAGAAAATCCAGTAAAAGAAAAAGAAAATATGCTCTAAAATCTGCAATCATATTTGGATGCAGCATTTACACTGCTGTTCATAAACTCTCTCTCGTAGCCTCCTATGCACACTTCAGACTCTCACTGCTAGTAGAAGGTCATCCAGGGTACTTTTTATCTATGAGTACTAATCCTTCTTTTGTCAAATACTGTCTTTTGTCTACTATATATTAGGTAAGTATGTGATTTCGGATGCAGCTATGTGGTGCCGCTAATGCTGGTGAAGTTACACACTTCAGTCTAATTCTTTACCTGTGGCATTTCTACATTCAGTGGTGTCAGTGGTTTGCTTCTGGACATTGTCTAAGAGGAACTTCATTGGTGGAAGTTCATCATCACTGTCCTCCATGTCCAGATCAGCTCCATCTGTGATGTACATCTCTCGGTGTCTCCCTTTATTTAAACAGATAATGTCTAGTTATGTAAAATATTCAAATAAAGTAAATAAGAAATTATAATCATTACCACCTTACAGTATAGTTGTGTACATTTTTACTGTTAACCCACACTAACAATTATTATTACTTTTATTAATCTTGTTTAATGTTAATCTCAACATATTCTATTTTGAACATTAAAAGTGGCTTAAGGATGATACAAAACTCAGTTGTGTCAGTCTTGATCAGTTAGGGGTTATTCTGTGATAATGGCAGGCTGATTTTACATTATCCCGCTTATTACATGTCTACTGCCCATTAAAATAATATGTGGACAGAGAATAATAATTTTATTTGTAATAAGACCTAATATGAGCTAAAAAATAAATAAGAAGCTGCTTATATTTTAACATTTACATTAACCAAAATTAATACATGTAAAAGATTATTATTTCATGTTATCTAATGCATACACTACCAGTCGAAACTTAAAAGTTAGGTCAAAATAGAATAATTAAGTTTCTTTATGTTTTTGAAGTCTCTCATGCTTTATTTTATCAAACATGCAGCAAAAACAGTAATATTGTGAAATATTATTATCATTTAACTGTTTTCTACTTTAGTATATCATGGTTTCTATATCATGGTTTCCACAAAAATATTAGGCAGCAAAACTGTTTTCAACTTTGTTAACAGTAAGTATTTTTCTTGAGCACTAAATCAGCATATGATTTCTGAAGGATCCACTTGAATAATAGCTACTGAAAATTCAGCTTTGCCATCACAGAAATAAATTACATTAAAAAATATTTTTTAATTTATAATATTATTTCAGAATATTGCTGTTTTTACTGTATTTTTCATCAAACAAATGCAGACTTGGTGGGCATTAGAGATTTCTGTCAAAACAAATCTAAAACGTGAAGGTGGAAAAACAGGAAGATGATAGACCACAACAGATGCTTTTTGCTCAGCACCACCCTCCTCCACAGAATTGTAGTTATTTTGGACTCTGACCGTTTTTTTCGTTGAGCCTCATGACCAAGGGCTTTGTGTTGATATGCAGTCGGTGACTGTTGCTTATGTGCTGCAGCAGGTTTTTGGCATGAAGGACAGACAGACTATAGAGCACCAGCTTTTTATCATGCAACCCATCAGCACAAATGTCAAACTTCCTGCCCTGTAGTGAAACCAAGACCATAACTGAAACGGCAAAACAGAATGTGAAACAAACTAAAAAAAAATTAGTTCCTTAAAAAGATGCTCTTAAGTCATAAGTGATTTTTGGCTGGTTGAATTTGTAAACAGTAGAATCAATAGAACCTGAAAAGTAATGGAATGAATGGATGGCCATGGCAAATCATACACAAACCGCTGTTCTTCTTTCAGCACCTGGAGAGTAGAAATGAGACATATAACCGTAAGGGTAATGCTATGAGTGAAATGACCAGATTGAACCAACATGAATTTCATACCTATCCACATTTGAGTACCAAAATCCTGGAAACCAGGGGGGTTGGGGGGTCAAAAGTATTAAATGAATTATTATTAATTATATTATGTGACGAGTTGGCTGCCTCCCCCCTTATTATCATCACCACCCCGTCCCTTATACGCCGCCCTTCACCAGGCTCCCGACGGGAGTGGGTGTGTGAGAAAGGAGGGGCGCTGAAAACAGTCAGGTCTGGCGGCGTGTGATGAGGCACACCTGAAGTGAATGGAGCCTCATCACCGCCGCTGATATATATGCCGAGCGCGCCTCTCCTTGGGGAGGCAGGGTCTGCTCCCGTGCATGCTGCGCTGGTGTCCCTCGTGGGTCCAGGAAGGGTGCGTAGGGGACTCCTGCGCAAAACTCACGGCTGCCGGACTGCGGTCCGGATTTAGGAACCCGTGGCGCACAGCAGAGGAAGAAGCCGCTAAACGAAGCCGCCGCCCCTAGCGCCCCGGACCCGAGAGGGGAGCGCGTGCGGCTGCCGGACTCCGCCCCTTACCTGGACCCTTCCTTCTTGAACACTGCCCCTCCTTCACAAACCTCGCAGCACGACGAGGACACCAGATCCCCTGTTTATTTTGGACACTTTAACCCCTTTGACACTTTATTTTATTGATTTCTGTTGAATAAAAGCCTCTCCGAGGCCTGACGCCACACCCACTGTGTCTGTCGTTTGCTCCTCCCGTCACACTGGTGGAGAATGCGGGCAAGGCGGGGCCTAGACAGCGCAGTTGGGCAACACCCGATGACGTCATCCCCTCTCGCTCGCAAAAGACGCATGGAAACCCGCACTGGGACGGGGGAACGACGGAGATGGCCTCCCAGCCACCAAAGGGGTAAGTGACTTTCTTTTATTGTCATTTACCCTGTGGTTGGTTGAGGCTGTCGACTAAAACCCGGTTTCTCTGTCCCGGTTCCGGCGCAGTGCGAGAGGGAGAGTTGCCCGGAGAGGAATCTCTGCCCCGCCCACTCCGACCACTGGAGCCTGGTTGAGGAAGGTAGCACTCCGGTGTGGGCAGCGACCAGATGACGGGGATGTCGCTTGGGGGGGGGGGTGTGACGAGTCAGTTGCCTCCCCCTCATTATCATCACCACCCCGTCCCTTATTCGCCGCCCTTCACCAGGCTCCCGACGGGAGTGGGTGTGTGAGAGAGGAGGGGCGCTGAAAACGTCCAGGTCTGGCGGCGTGTGATGAGGCACACCTGAAGCGAATGGAGCCTCATCACCGCCGCTGTTATATGCCGAGCGGCTCTCCTCGAGAGACCGGTCTCTTCCCCGTGCATGCACGCTGGTGTCCTCATGGGTCCAGGAAGGGTGCGTTGAGGGATCGAGCGCTGCCGATGTCGCGAGCTGCCGGACCCGCTGTTTGGATGAGTACCGCACCCGCGAGACTGCTGACGGGCCAGGATGCCGGGCCGTATAGCCCCAGGAAGCGCCGCGGGCCGAAGGAGGACGAAGCTGCTAAATGAAGCCACCGCCCCTAGCACCCCGGACCCGAGAGGGGAGCGCGTGCAGCCACCGGACTCCGCCCCTTACCTGGACCCTTCCTTCTTGAACACTGCCCCTCCTTCACAAACCTCGCAGCACGACGAGGACACCAGATCTCCTGTTTATTTTGAACACTTTTCCCCCTTTGGACACTTTATTTTGATATTTCTTTTGAATAAAAGCCTCTCTGAGGCCTGATGCCACACCCACTGTGTCTGTCGTTTGCTCCTCCCGTCACAATTAATTTAAACAATTATCAAACAATTATATTCATTTAGTAACATATAAATGTATCTTAATGTAGGCTATATCTTTGGATTTTTTTTATTTCATTATCTTCTTGTCAATCCACCGGTTCAAATTTACAATATTTAAGTTTTGTTTTTTTTTGCCTTAAATCTGAGACGGATTAAAGATACAGGAGAAATATGGGAAAATATTTCAATGGGATATAGCAGGAGAGAATTATAAAATACAGGAGAATCCCAGGAAAAATGGGAGGGTTGACAGGTATGGAATTTCTATTCTGCACCAAGTCGAATGATACTGGTTTAGTGCTGGTTTGGTGCAAATCTGAGTGGAAAACTCTACGTTTATGGGTAGAATGTGATTAGTGTGTCCAGTATGATACACATGGCATGAATGATGTAATTGGCCATGATTTTGGAGTTACCTCAGAGATCTGCAGTCCTGTGGATGCCACACCCATGAGGACACAATCTTGTGGTTTATTCTTTTCCTGAGACAGCAGGGATACAGAGGGGCAGAAATGGAAAGAAAAAGACAGAGAATTTTATTAGTGAAATGTGATAAATATTGGTAAAAATCAATGTTGAGAGCAAAATTCAGAACTGAAAAACTGGCTGCAGCAATGTGTGTATTTATATATACACAATATACACAGTACACACACATATATTACATAAACAAAAACTTATTTTGGAAGCGATTAATCGAGATTGCAATAAAACTATGTTAAAACAGCGATTAATCGTGTTCTACTACATGCTTTCAGTCATGGGATTGATAATTTTTTTAGCAAGTAAAAAGTATTTAGTATAATTCTAAAAATGTCCCTCTTTAGGTCATGGTACACCTGTTTTTCTGGTGAAATCTAATGATTTTTTTTTTTATAAGGTAAACAAGAAATTTTCACATTGTTGGTAATATTTCAAGATGAACATTTACTGGACCGAATCAACTTAGGTTTACTTGATTATTCTATACTTGTTTTTCTGACCATTATATGTCAGGCTTAACAGGGTTAAATCAAATAAGTCAGGGTGATCAGGACACTGACACAAAGTAAGGTGACAAACAGTTTCCAAATTTCCCAAAAAAAACAAACAAAAAAAAACATTGTACTTACAAAATTAGTTGAACATTTTCTACAAAGTACTGCACTTTCAGGGAGAGAATCACTTTCTCCTATGAAAGGAAATAGATGGATAATCAAATCACTGCATTAGGATGACATCACATCACATCACGTGTCAAGCCACTGAAGCATACAGTTGTCAGATATAGTAATAACTCAGCCAATGTACTGGAATAAACAGTATTTACCTCGCGTTATGTAACTGTCACGCGATACCAGGAGCGAGGGAACGAATGAGCGAAGAGTCGAGGAATTCTTTAACAAAGTCTTTAATGGAACTCAAAAGCTTTGGAAAACAGGAACATGGAAGCAGGGAGACAATTAACAGCCGACATGAAGACAGGGAAACACAGGGCTTATAAACAGGGGACTAAACTAGACAATTAATAACACAGGGCTGGGAACTAATAAACTAATGATGACAAACGAGGACAGGAACAGGAACTAACCAAATATGGGCACGAGAGGAGGGGAACACAAGACACAGGAAGACAGGACTGACATTTACTCCCCCCTCCCGTCCTGCTCCTTGCAACATCCAACGGGGAGGGGGGGGTGGGCGCTCTGGAGGCCTCCAGGGACGAGGAGGCAGGACTACCGGCTTCCAGGGCGGCGCCCGTTCCGGGACACAGGGCAGGTCAGGGAACTCGGGAGGCCAAGGCGGAGCAGGGGGCTCGGGAGGCCATGGCGGGTCCGCATCCGAGACCGCGGCCCCAGCCCTCGCCTCTATGGCGGGAGCCCTTCAACACCACCCCCCCCCAAAAAAAAATTCCTTGGGGGAAATAGGGGCTCTACCTGGCGGGCGCTCTGCCAGCGCGGACACTCAGGGGCGCTCTGCCAGCGCGGCGCTGGACTGGACCAGCGGAGACATAGGAGGGCGCTGTCGAGGAGTGGGCACAGGGCTTGCCATACTCCGGGCCGGCGGGCTAAGGAGGGCCGCGGACGGCGGCTGGCTTGCGTGGGCTGCGAACGGCGGCGGGCTGGTTCTGGCTCGGGGCAGGACACTCTCCAGACACCGGAGGATCCCTTCCCTCCATTTTAGTCCTGTGGTGTCTGGGAGGTCCAAGGGACGATGGACATTGACCCCGTGCCAGAACAGCGACAGAATGGTGGCGTCATCGAGAGCCGTCGCCGCGGCGAGCCTACAGAACTCCCAGGAGTACTCGGGGAACGGGAGGTCTCTGCGGGAAAGGGAGATGAAACGAGCGGAGATCTCCATCGCCGCGGGAGAAAAACAGAAACAACAAAAAAACTTTTCAAAACGGAAAACAAAACGGGGGAGGAGGAGCGCCGCTTACTTTTTTGTCTTGGTCGGCTGTTCTGTCACGCAACACCAGGAGCGAGGGAACGAAGGAGCGAGGAGACGAGGAATTCTTCAACAAAGTCTTTAATGGAACTCAAAAGCTTTGGAAAACAGGAACATGGAAGCATGGAGACAATTAACAGCCGACATGAAGACAGGGAAACACAGGGCTTATAAACAGGAGACTAAACTAGATGATAAATGAAACAGGGCTGGGAACTAATAAACTAATGATGACAAACGAGGACAGGAACAGGAACTAACCAAATATGGGCACGAGAGTAGGGGAACACAAGACACAGGAAGACAGGACTGACAGTAACACTCCTGTCAGCGAGTCATGACTTGTTTTACTTTACAGATTTTTTTAAGCATTTTTTTTCAGACTTACAGATGTTTATTTTAAATAAATACAGCACAAAAACACTTTTCATTTTTTTAAAGAAATTAATTCTTTTGTTTTGATCTAATTCTTACAGTATTTTTGTGTAAATTGTCATATATATTTTTTCAAGATTCTTTGATGAACAGAAAGTTCAAAAGAACAGCATCTATTTGAAAAAGAAAAATTTTATAATGTAAAAGTCTTTACTGTCACTTTTTTTTTAATCAATTTAATGCATCCATGTTAAATCAAATAATTCCTTTCTTTGAATTATTCTCAGACTTAATGCTGACAGCAATGAAACCACCTGAGAGAAATTTGTCAGGACACTTATTTCTTTGCACAAAAGTAATAGAAATTCAAAAACAGTGGACTTGTGACAAGGTCCCTAAAATCAGGGCCTTCATATCTAACATTTGTTTTATGATGAGTGATTTTTGCTAAGAAAAATCAAAAGAGCAGGAGAAATACAAAGCAAGAGTCTCAAAGCCAGCAAAAGCTATGAAAAGAGTGAATGTTTCATCTCACACAGTAAGATGCAACGTGCAGAAGTGAAATGCATGGATGTTGTTTTTAATAATACAAAATTAGCTGGTCCTTAGCAAGTCTTAAAATTTGGAAAATAAAACTTCAGATGAACAACCACATGACAAATAATGACACTGTGTCATTATTTATTTAACAAAAAGATGGAAAAGCCGTATGTGACAAAGTTAGGACACCCTATGATTAAATTGCTTGTAGATCCAATTTTAGTAGCAATAACTTTAATTAAAATCTGCATGACTTTATCAGTCTCTCACATCATTCTGGAGGAAGTTAGACCCACTTTTCTTTACAGTGCTGCTTTAGTTATTGAGGTTTGTGGGCATTTGTTTATGCACAGCTGTCACCACAGAATTTTAGTCAGGATGCAGTATAGACATTGACTGGGCTACTGCAACACACCTTGAATCTTTTTTTTTTTCTTTTTTCCCCAGCTGTTCTGTTGTAGATTTGCTGGTGTGCTTAGGATCGTTGTCCTGTTGCATGACCCAATTTTGGCCCAACTTTAGCTGTTGGACAGATGGCCTCACATTTGACTGTAGAATACTTTGGTATACAGAGGAGTTCACGGTTGACTCAATGTCTGTGAGGTGCCCTGGTCCTGTGGCTACAAAACAAGGCCAAAGTCATCAGTCCTCCACCAGCAAACCTCAGTGACTTGTGAGGTTTTTGTGCTTATATGCTCTTTAGGTTTTCACCAAACATGGCGCTGTGCATGATGGCCAAACATCTCCACTTTGGTCTCGTCTACTCAAAGGACACTGTTCTAGAAGTCTTGTTCAGATGCAACTTTGCAAACCTAAACCGTGCTGCCATGCTTTTTTAGATAGAAGAGGCTTTCTTCTGGCAAGCCTTCCAAACATACCATACATGTCCCATATTTTTCTAATCGTAGTATCATGAACTTTATCAGTTAACATATTAACTGAGGCCTGTAGAGTCTGCGGTGAAGATCTTGGGTTGTCTGCCATTTCCCTGAGTGAAACACGGTCTGAACTTGGGGTGAATTTGCTGGAACATCCACTCCTGGGAGAACTGGTGTCTGTTTTGAATGTCTTCTACTTGTGAATAATCTTCCTCGCTTTAAAATTGTGATGAAGCAAGTACCACGACTTGCTTCAGGGGGAGGGGAAAAGGGAACACGAGTCCGTGAAAATACCAAAAACGATGGCTCACTCGCACAGCACTTACGTGCAGGGTGTAATTTATTTACAGTGCCAATAATCCAGACAGTCCACAGTGAAGAATATATATACAGGTGTGCACAAAAATATACCAAAGTACCAAAGAAACAACAAATAGAAAAATAAAGATGAAAACTATATTTACAATCACACACCGTATCCACAATATACAAAAAAAAATAAAAAATAAAATAAGGGTTTGCTCGAGGTACCACTGTAACACTGTCGCCGACTTGGTTAACAAGCAACTATGTGTGAGTCTGGCCTCCCTTTTTATAGGCCAGACTCCGCCCCTTCATTGGCATCACTCACCAACAGGTAAG